>BQNB010039471.1:0-33254 GCA_026074375.1 Tanacetum coccineum
GAGAGGTCAACACGAGGTATTTTCAGACTATACATTAAAGTCAGTTTCGTTTACAGCAAGGTCCTGCAGAAAAGTTAGAAGACGTTCATGCAATTCATGCTTTCGCTAACCTACAATACAAGCAAACAATTAAACACACAACTGTACAGGTTACAATACGCCGTATCCCAAACCCTAGGATACGCCATATGTAAACCTACGAAAACAATTAAATATTGAAATTAAAAACTAATCCAGACATGCATACGCCGTATCCAGAGGGGTTCGATACGCCGTATGTATGTCTAGGCAGACGGACTCGATATAAAATTAAAATTCAAACAATCTAAATGCGATAAACACTTAAAAACATAACCGGGTTGTCTCCTGGGGAGCACTTTTGTTTCAGCCGGTCTTTAAGTTCGACCTTTTCCTTCCTTACGGCTCATTCATCTGGTGTCGTCACAACCCATCCTTCATTAGTAAGTCGTAATAGTTCTCGATAAGCGTCGAGGCCTTTCTTTGAATGGTTAAGGTGATCAGACTCCTTGATTGTAATATATTCTTCGTTATCACTGAATGAGTATTTCATCATCTCGAATCTCCTGATCTTACAGACTGATTGTTCAGGAGTTTCATTGCCCATATGTTCATTATATGCTTGATTTTCTCGAGTACTACCGACGTTGCTTGCTCCAAATATTTGGTTGGTACTGAGATAAGGATCACGAGTCCAATTAGTTTTCATATTTGCATATGGCCCTCAGCCAAAGTCTTCCGTCTGAGTAAATGGGGCGATTTCATGAGTATTCACCTTCCACCAACATTCTTGGAGTTTTACTAGTACATTATGATCAAGTTCGTGGAAGTTTTCAAAACTATTTTTTAACCATATGCAAAATTTTATTACATCAGGAGTTGCATCTCCCCATGATTTCTCGACCTTAATTTTAAGGGTTAAGGTTTCATCCTTCGGTTTTCCATCCATAAGTTCGTCGTACCACTTGTGATCTTGGAAGTAGCTCAAGCTTCCAATTTGAACCATTCTGGGATGTTCCCCACCATTACAGAATCCATCAATATCCGAGCTACATGTGGGCCATTTAGTCTTTCCTTTTTTAAAGCGATATGGTTCGCATATATGATCACATATTTCATCACTCTTTTGAATCGTGAAACAAGTCTTGTGGTCTGTGGGGGAGTGTACAGTGCTTTCTAAGTATTGCACTTTACATCAATTGAAAGACTGACTAGATGAGAACAGACTCAGCTGTCTCTCCTCTCATATGAAATGACACGATTGAGTCCTGAGGAAAGTGATCATAACTTCCTTAAATACCACTCTCAGGTTAGTTTCTTACAATTCATAAGGTTTGTGCTAATTTTAACCACAAGGTGTGTCTATGGTGGGAAAGGCTTGCCTTTGCTTTTCTAGGATCTGCTTGGAAGAAGATGAATACTGATATAGGCTAAGCTTTATAGTTCTACTCCTATTGTAGTGAGACAATATACATTTTCATGATCTTAGGTCCTATGAGCCACTTTTGCATATCATGCAAAGTAGTTAGAGAAGAATATTGCATTCATCATCAAAGTGTTGGTTTATAGTGACAGAGTTCACACCTAAGTTGTGGTTTTTGAATAGGCTTGGGTCTGAGTGACTTTGATGAGCCAACATTATGAACTTTTGGTTTAGAATCTTGACTTATTTTTGATGAGTCAATTGATTTAGATGACTCAGTCTGTTGAATTTGTGAGTTTGATTCTTGAGTCTTTTGGGTAGAATTTACCTTTTCATCAATTAACATCTGAACAAGTTTGGTTAATTCATTTATCTTTGATTCTTGTTAAGTGTTCTTGACTTCAGTAGGAACTGAAGGTGTAGTTGGCTCAGTTTCACTAACAATGACAATTCCTGAAACACTCTTGTCTAAAGAATCTTATGTTTTAGGTTTTGTATGTTTCATGATGCCTAAGCCTGGTCTCTCTCTTAGAGTGTGGGGTTGAAAGGTCAATGGCATTACCTCTGAGCTTGGTGAAGCTCCTTGAAGATTTTTTAAGGGAGGTAGAGGAGTAAGGGATTCAGCTTCAGAATCTTTAGATGATTCAGGGGTATTTGGAGTTTCAGTGAGTTTAAGAGACTCATTGACAACTTGACTTTCAAGGACTAGAATTCTTCCAATATTAAAGTTTGGAAGTTTGCTGTCAGGGTTGACTCTCTCAACCCAGTCTTTGGTTTTTGGAACCATTTCTTGGTCATACCCCATAGAAGCAGGAACGAAAAGATTTTCATTTTGATTCATTTTGATGATGGATCAGTGACAAATTTCACCCACCAAGACTTTCTTCTTTTGGTGAGGAATTTGCTCACGGATACATTGACTAACCTTTTTTGAGCTAATTAGCCATTTTTTCTTTGGTTAGAAGGTCTTTGGGTTTTGAGAACTCGAGGGACTTGCCTCAAGGAGTGCAAGCTTATCTTTCATCTTCTTGTACTCAGCCTTGTAAGCTTTCTGAAACTTTGGATCAGCTTGACTACTTGAGTTTGGAGAAGATTGAATAAGTTTTAGAGTAAACTTTGGTTGAAAGCCTTTAGACATTGATGAGTAATTATTCATTGGTGATTTGTAAGAAGGTTCAGACGTTTTAGAAAAGTAGTCTCTTGCAAAATGACCTTTGTTGCCACATTTGTAACATTCAGGTATTTTCATTTGCTTTTTGACTTGAGAAATTATTTCTCCTTTTTATAAAACATTTTGAATTTGCCAAAAGGGCTCTTTCATGATACTCAAGTTCTAAGTCTCTTAGATACTCCTCACTAGACCTTTCATCTACTTCATCATTAGAATTTTCTTTGAAATCCTGGATGACATTGTTAGAAAAAAAGGCAGTAGAAATTGCAGTGCTTGAGGGAGTAGTAACGAGGGCCTTTTGGTGTCAGAATACCTTCTTTGGATTAGGTTGTCCTCATAGACAAACCTCCTATAAATATTTGCAAGGTTAAGAGTCTGAGTATGACGGGCATTCCTCATTCCCTGAGAGAAGGTTAGACATTTCTCAGAGAGGTTATTCATAAAACCAACATTGATTTCATGTTTAGAGATGTTAACACCATCATTTGCAAGCTCATTAAGCAGGGTCTTATAGCGGGTGTAGGTCTGTGAGAGACTTTTAGTGGACTTAGCCCTAAAAGTTTGATACTCAAGTTTCATATCCATGATCTTGTTTTTCTTGGTATCTGAGGGACCTTTAAAGTTGTTGTTTTTTTGCGGTTTTTTGTTGTTTTTGTTGCTTATTGTTGGTTTTGTGTTGTTTTTGTATTGTGAGTTTGTGGTTGGTTTTCTGATTTTGTAGGTGTTGTGTTGTTGTGTTGTTGTTTTTTTTTTAATTGTTGTGTGATTTTTGTTTTTTGTTGTCTTTTTTGTAGTGTTCTTTTTTGGTTTTGTGGATGTTGGTTTTTGCTGGTGGTAATTGGGTTTGGTTTGTTTTTTTTTTTTGTTGGTATTTGTTGTGGTTTTTTTTTTGTGTGTTTCTTTTGATTTTTGTCTGAATTGTTTTTTTTTGTTGAGTGTATTGAGTTGTGTTGTTTTATGTGTAGTTGTTTGATTTGATTTGTTTTGTGTTTTTTGTGTTGTGGTTGTGTTTTTGTGTTGGTATTGGTGTGTGTTTTGTTGTTTTGTGGTTTTGGTGTTGTTTTTGGTTGGTGTTGTTGGTTTTTGTGTTTTTTCTGATTTTTGTTTTGATGTTTGTATTGTTTTTGTTTTTTTTTGTTTTTGTGTTGGTTTTTTTTTTGTTTTTATTTTTGTTTTTTTTGTTTGTTTTGTGTTTTTTTTGTTGTTTGTGTTTGGGTTTGATGTTTGTTGTTGTTTTTTTCGTTGTTTTTTGTTTTTTTTGATTGGGTTGTGTTTTTTTTTTGGGTTGATTTTTTTTTTTTGTTTTTTTTTTTTGATGTTTTTTTTGTTGTTTTTTGTTCTTTGTTTTGTTGTTGATTTGGTTTTTTTTTTTTTTGTGTTGTTTGTGTGTGTTTTTGTGTTGTTTGTTTTTGTTTTGTTTTTTCTTGGTGTGTTGGTGTTTTGATTTTGTTTGTTGTGATTTTCTTTTTGTGTGTTTTTTTGTTTTGTGGTGTTGTTTGTGGGGGTCTTTTTGTGTTTGTTTGTGGGTTTTTTTTTTTTGTTGAGTGTTTTGTTGAGGTGTTTTGGTTTTACGTGTGTGTGATGATATTTTGTGTGTTTGTTGTTTTGAATTGTTGTTTTTGTTGATTTTTTTTTTTTTTTTTTTTGTGTGTTTTTTTAGTGTGACGTTTGTTTTGGTCGTGTTTTTTTGTTTTGGTTTTGTGTTTGTTGGTTGTTTTGATGTGTTTTTTCTGTGTTGTTTTTTGTTTTTTTGTGGTGGGTGTTGGATTGTTTGTGTTTGTTTTTTGTTTTTTTGTTTTTTGTTTTATTTTTTGTTGTTTTTGTTTTGCTTTGATTGTGTTTTGATTGTTGTTGTGTTGTTTGGGGGTGATGGTTGAATGTGGGTTGTGAATTTGTTTTTGTGTTTTGTTCGTGTTTGTCTTTTGTGGTGTTATTTTTTTTTTTTGGGTTTGTGTTTTGGTTTTTTTTTGTTGTTTATTTTTTTGTGTCGTTGTTTGTTGTTTTTGTTGTGTGTTTTTTGTTGTTTTTTCTTTTGTTTGTGATGTATTTTTATGTGTTTTTTTTTGTTGTTGTTTTTTGGTTTGTTTTGATTTTTTTTGGTGTATTTTGTCGTTTGTTGTTGTGTTAGTTGTTTTTGTGATTGTTTTTTGTGTGTTTTTTTTGGGTTTTTTGAGGTGTTATTTTTTTTGTTTTTTTTGTTGATTTTGTGTTTTTATGATTCTTTTTTGGTTCTGTGCTGGTTTCTGTTGGCTTGTTGTGGTGATTTGTGTATGTTTTGTGATTTTGTTTTTGTTGTGTATTGGTTTGTTTTTTTGTGGTGGTTTTGTTTTTTTTGTTTCGTTTTGTTGTTTTTCTTTGTTTCGTTTTTTTGAATTTTTTGAGTTTTTTGGATTGTGTTTTTTGTTTGATTCGTTGGTTGTGTTTTGAATTTGTTGTTGTTTTTATGTGTTTTTTGTTTTTGGGTTGGTTTTGTTTTTGTGTTTTTTGTTTTTCTTTGTTTGTTTTGTTTTATTGTTTTTTTTGTTTTGTGTTGTGAATTTTGTTGTTTATTGTTGGTTTGGTTATTTGTTTGTGAGTGTTTGTTGTGTTTTGTTTTGTTTTTTGTTTTATGGTTTGTTTGTGTTGTGTGTGTTATGTTTTGACCTTTTTTGTTGTTGATTGTTGTTTGTTTTGTGTATTGTGTTTGTGTTTTTTTCGATGTTGTGTGTGATGTTTTTTTTTATTTTTGTTGTGTGTGTTTTCGTTTTGGTTTTTTTGTGTTGTGTTTTTTTTTTTGTTTTTTTGTTTTGTTGTAGATGTGCTGATTTGGTTTTGTTTTTGGTGTTTGTTTTTTTTTTTATGTTTGTTTGTGTGTGTTTTTGGTTTTGTTGTTTTTGTTTTGATTTTGTTGTGTGGTGTTTTTTTTTTTGTTATTTTATATTGTTATTGTGTTGTTAGTTTTGTTGTGTTTTTGGTGTGTGTTGGTGTTTTGATGATTTTGTTGTTTGGTGTTGAATGTTGTGTGTTTGTGTGGGTGTTGTTTGTGTGCTTTTTTTTTTTTGTTTGTGTTTTGGTTTTTGGTTTGTTTTTTTGTATTTTTGGGGGGATTTGTTTGGTGGATTTTTTGTTTTTTTTTGTTTGTTTTTTTGTGTTGTGTTTGTTTGTTTTTTAGATGTGTGTGTGTTGTTGGTGTTGTGTTTTTTTTTGGTGTTTTTTTTTGTGTTTTATGTTGTTGTTGTTGGGTTTTTTTGTTTGGTTTTTTTTTTGTGGTTTTTTTGTTGTTTGTTGGTTTTGGTACGTGGTTGTTTGTTGGTTTTGATTTTGCTGTTTGTGTTTGTTTATGTGATTTTTTTATTTTTATTTTTTTGTTTTTGGTTTGTTTTTTTTTGTTTAGTTGTTGTTTTTATTGTTTTGTTGTGGTTTGGTTTTGTGATGTTTGGTTTGTTTTTTTTTTTTGTTGTTTGACTTGTTGTTTCTTTTGTTGGTTTTTGTGTTGTGTGGCTTGAACACTGTTTTTTTTTTGTTTTTTTTGTTGTTTGATGGTTTTTTTGTATGTAGTTGTTTGTGTTGTTTGTTTTTGTGTGTGTTTGGTGGTTGTCTTTTGTTTTCGTTTGTGGTGTGTTTGTTGTTGGTTTTGTTTTTTTTTGTTTTTTCTGTTGATGTAACTTGGGGTGTTTGTTTTGTTTGTTGTGACTTGTTTGTGTTTTGTGTTTTGTTTGTTTGTTTGTTGTTTTGTTTGTTTGGTTGTTTATTGTTGTGTTTTTTGTTTTGCGTTAGTTTGTGTTTGATTGGTTTATTGTTTTTTTGTTCTTGGGTGTTTAGTTTGTGTGTTTTTTTTGTTTTTGTGCTTTGTGTTTTTTTTTTGAATTTTTTTTTTTTTTTATTTTTTTTTTTTTTTTGGGGTGTTTTTTTTTGTTTTTGTGTATGTCTTTGATTGTTTTGTTTTGTGTTGTTTTGGTGATCTGTGTGTGATTTTTTGTTTGTTTTTTATGTTTGGTTTGCTTCTTTGTTTTTTTTTTTGGTTGTGTTTTATGTTTGTTTTGTTTTTTGTTGTTTTTGCTTTGTTTGTATTCTGTTGTTTAATGTATTTTTTTGTGTTGTTGGTTAGTGTTGTTTGTTTTTGTTTTTGTTTTGTTTAGTGGTGTGGTGAATTTTGTGGTTTTTTTGTGTGTTTTGCTGGTGGTTTTGGTGTTTTTTTATCGTTTTTGTGTGTTTTTGATTTGTTTGTTGTTGATTTGTTTTGGTTTTTTTTTTTTTGTTATTTTGTTTTTTTTTGTGTTGTGAAAGTTTTTTTTGGTTGTGTGTTTCTTGATGTCTTTTGGTTTTGAAGTTTTGAGTTGTGGTTTTGTGAATTTTTTGTTTGTTTCGTGTTTGAGGTTTTTTTTTGAGTTGGTGGTTGTTTGTTTTGAGTTGTTTTTATGTGAAACATGTCAATCCATGTTTCTTTGGCTGAAACACAGCTAATGACTGACTCCATTATGTCATCTGGTATACATGACATAATGATGCTTTTAAGGCGTTGGTCTTGAACGACCACTCTCCTTTCATCTGGGGTCCAGTGCAACTCAGATTTTTCTGCACCATCAACTGTTTTTGGCTGAAATGGACCATCATTAATACATTTTAAGTAATAAGATTCCATTCCCGCTAAGTATCAAAGTATTCGCTTTTTCCACTTATTTAATTTTCACGGCTCTAGTTTAGGAGCAATAGCAGCATAGCTAACTCCTTTTTTTTGTAAACTAGATGGAGGTTACATTCATATACTGCAATAATTTTAGGATCTAGTTTTAAAAAACTTAAGTAAATTAGTGTTATTAAGTTTTACAAATGAGGTCTGATACCAATTGTTTTTCCTCTCTTAGTAGTGAATAATAACCTACAAACGTTATATTAACGAATTCCATGGCTAGCAAGTAAAGTAAAAAAATTTGTTCTTTGAAAGATTTGGTACGTAAATTATAATAATAAGGTAAAAGGACACTAAATAACTTTTTAACGTGTTAACTTTTTTATTATTAAGATCTATACCCCATGTTATGCGGAACTACAATGAGGATTGATTGAAATGGGTGTTTTGTTGATTCCTCACTAATAAACTTTGCCTATAACCAAAGTGTTTGTGCAAAGTTAACTACTTTGCTAACCCAACTGAGCATGCTCAGGGACTTAGTAGATTGGAGGAGTAGATGTGTGTTTGTGGGTAAAGTTACGGAATTTTAATGCAAAAACTTATCATTATCATTACAAAGAGTTTATTTATTAAACTTAAGTAGGGTCACACCTACATAGGTGTTAAGCACTAATCCCAGATCTAATAGGCTAGTACATTTGTACAGCCTTGTCCCTGTCACAATATCTATTCTAAGTATGGGATAAATGCCCTTTCTAAGTTTAGTTCTTGACACTGAACTTGTCTTATACCATCTTCAGGATAAGTTGAATTCACTAGATAAGAGCTTAGACTTATCTGTTATCAAACTATCCCGCCTATTCTTCAGTCTCTTGTCTTCAGAGTCTTTTAGTTGTTGGAGATCGTATGGGGCTCAGTGAGTCTATTGCCACAACTCACTGAACCCATTACCTTCTTCTTTGGCTCAGGCTTTATTCACTGAAAACAGCCGCACTGAATGCTAGAGTCTTTCTTGTAGACTCGGGATGAGCATCTTGAAGGCAACTCGTTGAGTGACTATTCACTGAGTGACCTTGAATTGTTTAAGGATATTTACACTTATTTTATTTTGTATTCAAATCCTAAGTGAAAGATCAGTGGGCAATGAAATTGGCCCAACAATATTTTAAATATATATATCATAAAGTTTATTTATTTTTATTAAATCGTAGTCATGTCAGAAGCATTGCAATATTGGGCTCGTTTTATTCGCAATTGGACGATCTTTTTTGTGACATTTTTTTCAAATGAATCGATATATGCGCCCATATTTGATAAATAAAGTTTGTTATATAAAAAAGTCATAAATATGTTAAAGTTCAACGTCAGTTATGTAACGTTTAGCATATTTCCGGGTGTGTTTTGAGAATTGTTTTTTTCAATATATATATTAAACTTTAACATTTTTTATAAAATCGTACTCATGTCAGAAGCAGTGTAATATTGAGCTCATTTTGTTCGCAATTCAATGATCTTTTCGGTGACCTTTTTTTTCGAATGAATCGATAAAAATGAACTCCATATTTGATGAATAAAGTTTGTTATATAAAAAAGTTGTAAATAGGTTAAAATTGAAAGTCGGTTTTGTATTGTTTAGTATGCTTGAGGGTATGTTTTAAATTTTTTATTTTTTTACGTCGTCCATTGTGGAAAATATTTTTTAATGAAGCCTGGCCCAATTTCTGTTTCTTTATAGTGCACCTGCGTTTTGGAATTTTTTTATTATTTTCTTACATCGTCCATCGTGAAAAATATTCTTTTTTAATGAAACTAATATAAGCAAACTTTTTACAGTCAGGGTTATTTTTGTAATTTCATCAGATATAACCCTAGATGGTTAACCTTTATATAAGGTACCCCTTAACTCCTCTGCCGTCATGTGCTTATAGCTTCAGATTTTCGTTTTCTTTTTTCTTACAAATTATTACCTTTTTGATAATTTTAGATCTATTGGTTTTGTGTTTGGATTCCATATGGAATTTTTGCTTCCATCGGATCTGTTGGATCATATCTCAGAGATGGCCTTACTGATTCGGGTCAAATTATTTTCAGCCACGATTTCCTTGTTTAAAGTAAGTAATGGGATGTGCAGGAAATCTCATCCAATGCATTATCTTTTTTTCTCACTTTTGTAGGATAGGTTCCGCAACAGTGTGGTATCTGTACCGAATAATACCACAAGATCTTCAACCAACTAGTCATATAGTATATCTTGTGCTATCGTATAAGACGGGTCAATTCGATCTAAAAGAATCCCCGAGTAGAAATGGAACGCGTCAATTAAACGACATGTGATGCTAAGGTGCATTGTTGTTCTTAAAACAATATAAGAGAGTCTCACTCTTTTTCACAGAGAATGTAAGATAGAATTTTAAGTTGCTTTGCAAGAAGGTAATATAGACGTAATTTGTTACCTTGTTTGAAAAAGTTGAGGATGTCTGTATTACACCGAGTCTAGTGCCGATGTTACACAAGGATCGGGGGCAAGAAATCCTACCCGTGACAACACTTAAGTCTTAACATATATAGGTGTATCCTTTTGTGGCTAATAAGAAGTATATGTTATCATTGATATTTACTTTGTTACGTGTTATTTGTATTCTTCCTGTATTTGTATCAATCAGCTTGTAAACAATTTGAAATCTTCAAGTGGCAGTCTTGTTGTGCCCATCTATTATACTGTTTTTAGTTTTGTTGATCAAATCACATGTATAATTTTTTTACTGTAGTATAAAATGTTCAGCTCATGTGCGTAGTAAAATCATTTTACAATTTTCAAATATGGTTTTGTTCCTTGATCATAATTTAAATTGGGTGCAAAACATGAATGCATTAGAGTTGGAAATAGACGAAGGTTAATGTAGTAAGCGTAGGTAATAACTCAATGCTGTGAATGTTGTTACTAGTAACCAGAAAGAAGTATCAGGAACAAACAAGTAAAACAAGACCAATAAACATTTTGAAGGTACGCATGAAACTTTTGCCATCTCTGTTGTTGGAGGAATATAATGTTGATTTATTCGTTAAAAATGCATTTTGATGTGGTCGAGAAAGATGAACTAACAGTTGCTTGATTTTTGACAAGTTTGAGAATAGTAATGTTGATCTGGCCTACCTCCAAAATTATAGATCGTATAAGAATGTGTGTAAGCCGGGGGTGTGGTTCGACGTTCAATATGAGCCTTTTAACTGGCGTCCAAAAAATGCATCACTTGTATAGTTGTATAGATGTATCAAGTGTTAGTTACTTCGGCGTATTGAAACTCACAATGTCAATCCAAAGTCACTCTGTTTTACTATTTAAAAGTCGTGTTATAATTCCTTTTTCGCCCATAGTAATGCTACAATCAATCAGCCAAGTAAAAAAAAAAGTTACTTAATTTGTTCGTAAGAAAATAGTGGAGCAATATTTACATGAAGCCTATTTAAAGTTACATCTAAAGAAAGCCCATTTATTACCTCAACCGATCTAACTCGGAGGCCCATTCATTTCTTAGTTAGAGGCGTTCAATTAGAGTAGGGGTGTTGATCGGTTCGGTTCTCGGGTTGTTCGGTTAGTTCGGTTAATTTTTTTTTCTGGGTCAAACTGAACCGAACTAGGATTCAACCGAACCGAACCGAAAACCGAATTTGAATTCGGTTCGGTTCTCGGTTTGACCCGAATAACCCGAACAACACGAATTTCACAATTTATTTATTTTAAAATTAATAGTTACATAAATATTTAGAAAAAAAAGTATTTTAAGCATAAAAAGTGTTTTTTTATATTAGGATAAAAGTTTATTTGTATATATATATATATATATATATATATATGAATTCGGTTTTCGGTTCGGTTTTCGGTTTTGATTGTCAAAACCATATCCAATCCGAGAACCGAATTAGTAGTTCGGTTCGGTTCGGTTTTGGCAAACTCGGTTCGGTTATTAGTTCGGTTCGGTTGTTTTCGGTTCGGTTCGGTTTCGGTTTTCGGTTTATTCGGATTTTTCGGTTTTTATGCTCACCCCTAAATTAGAGTAATGCAAGAACTGAAAATTAAAACAAAACCGAACTTAAAAAAACCGGACTGAATTTACAACCAAACCGAATTTGTCATAACTAAACCGATCCAAATTAGATATTTTGTTTTCGGTTTAGATATTAACAAAATGTCAAGCGAACCGAACCAAAAAAGAATTCACATAAAAGTTTGATTTTTGTATGCTAATATGAAAAAAAGACACTTAATATATTTTTCTACTAAACAAGAACACTTTTTAAATTTGAAATAACTATTTTTAGCTAAAAATTATATAATCAAATTTACAAAAATATAAATTATATATTTTGGTTATTCGGGTTAACCTGTAAACCGAACCGAATTCAAATTTGATTTTCGATTCAGTTAAGTCCAATTTTAATTCAGTGTGGTTCAGTTTTCGGTTATACCAAAAAAACATTAACCGGATAACCGAACGATGAACATCCATGTGCACAATTCTTGTTTTACGATTATAAAAAGCTACTTTTAATAAAAAAAATACGATTTCATGAAAACTAGTAAACAAATTAAGAAGACATTTATTTATTTTGACATATTAATGGACTAATTAAAAAGAAAATGTATTAATATGAGACAAATTTCTGAACGAGTTTCATTTAAGAAAATCATTTAACTTAAATTACCAGACTCAATTGAGTATATGTAAACCCACGAAAACCTCTAACTCCGCCTTTGCACCACCACCTAGTAGGGTTGTTAGACTTTTAAAATTTTTAAGGCCCTATGCGAAATTAGTCTTTCAAAAAGCTTTTAAAGAAGAAATGTTATATATAAGTGTCACAGTTTATAAGATACAATGTAATTAGTTATTTAAATATTAACATATTACTCATTTAAGATATCTTTTTATTTAAATACTTTTTTTTCGTGGAAAATATGTGCGTCCATGCATATAAATGTTAGCGAGACAAATTTTGAGGTTCCTAAAATTTTAGAGCCTTGAACGGTCGTCCACCTTGCGCACAATCAAAAACGGTCCTGCCACCTAATATTGTTTATTTGTATTGCTGAGATATTTGTAAATGGACAACTAATAACCATTGTTGTACATTTCTTTCCTCAACCCATTTTACCATTCCTAACTCCTTTTTTCCACTTAACAATCGCAACATGCCAACCTTATTTCATTAACAGGAAACAAATTAACATGATACCATATATTCTAGGTGCAACTACAAATTTGTGACTTTATTTTTTGTTTTGGTTATTTTAATATTCACTTGTGAAAGACGAAAGCCATTGACCCGAAGCTACTAATTTATGAACAATTAGGTAAAAGTAAAACACATAATTAATTTCATGACACTGCAATTGAAACTAGGTTTAGAAATATATCAAAAACACATAAAAATGAAAACTTGAACAATGAACATAAAACAGTGATTTATGACGACTTTTCTAAAGCATGATGATGGTAGGTTTTATCTTTTATGTATCGGTTTGTTTGAGTCATGGTTAAAACAATGACTAGGAAAAAAATAATTAAGGTTTATGTATAACCATGGTTTTGCAAAAATAAAAATAATATTTTCAAAACATTAAAAAACCAACGATTTGGTAGAGATTACTTAGAGAAAATGGACATGCGTTAGAGGAGAGTTACAGTGGATAAAAAAATGTTGCATATCAAGGGACTCATCTCTCTATCAATCTAAAAAGAAATTAATCGTCGTGATTAAAAACATTTAATTATCTCACTTGTATTTTAAAATTTAAATATCTCATAAAATTTAAATTTACGTTTTTCACGTTTTTTCGTGAAAAAAGTTTTTTTCGTTTTTCACGTTTTTTTCGTTGTTGAAATTTGCATGAAGTAATCACATGTGATTAAACACTAATTTGAATATTCGTATAAAATCACATGTGATTTAACACTAACATCGAATTACAAGTGATTGTATTAGAATTAAGTATCATATATGATTTAACACTATTATCATGTGTGATTTTATTATATGTGATTTATCAGTACTATCATATGTGATTTAACACTAACATTGAATTACATGTGATTGTATTAGATATAAGTATCATGTATGATTTAACACTAATATCATATGTGATTTTCTTATATATGATTTATCAATGCGTTTTGCGATCCAGTGCACTAAAGGTCTCAAAGGCCATTGTGTGATGCAAATGCGAGCGCAATTTGAACGCGATGCATTTAGTATTAAAATGTATATAAATTATTTAACTATTGTATATCACAAGTTCCAAATAAATATCAATAAAATTAAAAAAGGTTTACTATCACAAGAATTTCGCGCCAATAATTCATTTTTCCAAAACACAAGATACTATATTTTCTTCATTGTGTTTGTTTTGGACGGATTTTAATAAATTTAATCTTTAAAAGGCAATTAAAATATGTGAGTGTCTTTTATGGTTAAATTTTGACTAAAATGATTTAAATTCTAGGTTGCGGCAATTGCGACCGTTGCTAGCATTACACAAATGCGGTAAATTACGGTATAATGCAAATGCAATATGGGATGTCCGTGCATTAGGCACCATGATGCGGAATTTTAAATGCAATGCAATGATGCGTGCAATTTGCGCAACGATGCGCGCATTTTTAAACCAACATCAGTACTACCATATGTGATTTAACACTAATATCACATGTGATTTTATTAGTTGTTAGGAATTCAGTTTTTAGTGAAGTGACTATCATTATCGATCTCACGAGTCTTTGTAATAGTTAGACAATTTTATGTAATTGTTAGGAAGCTAACCGGGCCGGCTTATAGAAAATCTAAGGAAAGCCCGGTTAGCCCGCACTCTTGTAACTATATAAACCCTCTCTACACATGGAGAGAGTGTTGGTTGAATCATTTTACACACACAAAATAGTGTGTTTTTCATATGTTTCTCCCTTCCATCTCTCTCTCTAGTTTCTTTCTTAGGTCCATATTGTTTTAAAACTAGGATCCCTAACATTGGTTTTCTCACCATGGTTACGATTTGGGTCGTTTATGGTTCGTTGTGGTATTTTCTCATTGTAGCTTATTTTAGTTTCTTTATTATCGTCGCTTATTTCTACATCAAAATAAGATTAGATTTTGTTAATACATATATGTCTAAAAACAGTTTTATTATATTTTCTTGATCTCTTCAAACGTTTGATAATAACAAAAGTGTAAACAGTTTAATAAAAATAAAACGTTTATTAAAATTATTAAATGTAAAATTTTCTTTTTAAGTTAGTGCGTCACTTAAGGTAATAGACAAAACAATTAATTTAGCATGATTAGTGATCAAGAAATATTTTTTCTTTCTTAATCATCTCTTTTAATTCTACAAAAAGTATTTTTTCAAAATAATTTACAAAATAATCTCTAATTAAATAAAAGTTTTATTTTAAAAACTTTAAAATTTAAAATTCTAATTCTCCCTCCATAAATCGGAAGCTTCTACACCAGATAAACCTTGCCACAAAAAGACCAAAAAAAAGGGAGCGATGTAGGCGGCGGACCCATATACGGCCTGGGAGGCCCCCGTTTATATATAGAAACACTCGTACTTCGTCAAGAAACGAAGTGTACATTAGTGATTTGTCTCCTTTCTTCTAAGTACCAGACCCTATTGTATTTATTTGGTATTTGTGTGATTGGATATTGTGTAGTCCGATAATGTAGGATCTTGTTGAGTGTGTATATCTTGTGAAGTGGTAGATTGAATCTAGCTAAGGTAGGACTCGACATTTAGTCTAGTGTCGGGAAATAATGTAAGCGTGTGTAAACGGTTTTCTTACGCTAAGGGAGCATGTGTGTGACATAGTGAAATCTCGAGTAGGATACTCGGGGAGTGGAGTAGGGCGAAGAGGTGCTTCGTAGCCGAACCACTATAAAATCTCGGTGTCTTGGTTTGGTTGTTTCTTTCCTTATCTTTTTACATTATTATTATTGTTATTTAGTTTTCGTTTAGATAGTTATTGCTTGTTCATATTGTGATTTGATTGAACATATAACTCGGATCTATACATTTTTGAAAGTAAACTTTTAAACCGTAAAACAAACGTGTAAACTATTCAACCCCCCTTCTAGTTTCCACAATTGGTATCAGTAGCAAGGTCACTCAAGATTTTTAAAATATATTGTATTTTAAAGCTTGGATCGATCTATGGATTCCGACAAATATCTAGAAGGGCAATCTATGCAAAGACCACCACTCTTTGAAAGCGATAGTTTTATTTATTGGAAAAATAGATTCGAGACTTAAATCAAAAGATCTAGATCTTTGGCATGTTATTACCAAATGGTGTTTTTTCAACCTATTGTACAAATCGGAAACAAATTTAGATGGGTTATCCCTTTTGAAAAAACAAACCGATGATCTCAAAAAGAAGACTTGCGAAAATAATGAAGCAAAAATGGTTATTTACATTGCTTGTCAAGAACAACGAGTATGAAAGAATTTTCACAGTGTAACACGGCAAATGAAAAATTTGGGGAAAACTTTGTTAATCACTAATCAAGTCAATAGCATGGTCAAGATAATAAGTTGAACCTTTTGGCTTTCAAAATATGAACAATTGTCATTTCGAGGGACGAATCTTAGGATAGTGCTGTTGCTAGATTTAACAGTATTATTACTAGTTTAAAGCTCTTGATGAAGGTTTATTTAGTATGAACTACGTAGGAAGTTTTTAGGCTCTACATCCTAAAATAGAGTAGCAAATTTCACGTCGATTAATAGAGTCGAAAGACTGTTAACTATCACCCTATCTTTGATGAGCTCATCGGAAACCTTAAAGTCCATGAGATGATCATAAAGAAAGATTCCGAAATAGTCAAAGCAAAAGTTGATAGGAATCTCTGCTTTAATGGCTATGAAAGAATTAGTGATGAAGTAGTGTTCGTACTGCCAGGGTAGTGAAGCGAAGAGTACGTTCATAACGTAAGAGACTTAAGAAGTTCTTTAAGAGAAGAGGTAGATTCGTAAGACAACATCGAAATGACAAAAAAGACCTTTTTTAAGAAGCCGAGATGACGAAAATAGCCTATTACAGTGAAGGAAGTGATTTTAGATGCGGAGATCTAAATCATCTTATTGGATATCTAGTCCAAAGCCCGAAGACAAGAACCAAAAAGCATTTGTTGGAGGCTCTTGGAGCGATAGCGGTGAAGAAGATGATGAAAAGGTCAAAGATGAAACGTGTCTTGTAGCCCACGCATCAAGTGAGGTATATTCCTAATCATCTTACTTTAGTGATGAAAACTCATCAATTGATGATATGCTTTAGACAACGGAATATTGATAAGTTATGCAAAATGAGATAAAGATAATCACTAAAACAAAAAATTTAAAGATACTAGAAAACAGTCTAGAAAATGAGCTACTAGAGAATTAAAAGATAAATTTGTTCCACATCGAGAAAAACCAAGGAGTTGATATCGATTGTGCAAAGTGTCATGACTTAAAATTGAGACGTGAAAAAATCAAGATGAATCTATAGATTAAACAATTTGAAAAGTGTACGCATGCTTAAATGAATGTTAATGTATCAAACCTCCAGTGATAATTAGGTTTAGGATTTAATTCATTTGAAGCATCATCTAGTGGAACTAAGTAAATAAAATTTGTGAAAGCTCAGAAAAAGGCATATTCTGATGGAGGTCCCATAAATATGGGTGGCCCCCTAAATAACCAGGTGGCCCCCAAAATAAATATGGGACCGCCACCAGTAACGCCTGGATCTGAGAAAACTGTGTCTTTTCAAATATCCATTTTGGGTCCTAGACCAAAACACATAATTGTAAACAAGGTTAAATTTCTCGTTGCTAGTGACAATGAAGTTAAACAATTTTATAAGCCATTGTCAAAACCCGGAGATAGATTTTCTAAATCCAATTTTAGATCAAAAACTTCACCTCCTAGAAGAGTCAATAATAATTATTCTCGTCCTAAAACACCACAACCAAAAAGACACGTTGGTCGACAAAACCAACCTCATGGCTTTCCCGTAAGTTGGAACAACTTTCCACGTCAAAGTTACATGCCATAGGAAATGTGTCTTCCATTCTCACATCCCAACCAATTTCATCAAATGCAAGGGATGTTTGGCACTAACAACTTTGGACCCGTAAGATATTAGGGACCAAATGTGTGAGTTATTGTCTTATATAAATAGATATGTCTTGGAGTCGACTTGGATCCCGACGAATGGATCAAGGATAGCGAATGCTCTAAACATATGATAGGCAACTAAAAGCTCTTCTCTACTTACAAGGCATACAATGGAGGTAACGTCATTTTTGGTAGTAATCTTCGCGGTAACATCATTGGCAAAGGTACGATTTCTAATGACTCTCTCAAAATTAATATTGTAGAACATGTTGATAACTTAGGATTTAATTTGCTAAGTATGGGACAAATATGTGACAATAAGTGTAGAGTAACTTTCTCTGAACATGATAGTGAAATCATACAGGGACGTAAAAAGTTCATAGGTAGAGGTATAGGGGCGAAGATATGGCGATATATGTATGAAAATTAGGAAATAAGCCTAAGGATCAAATTTGTATAAACTAACGATTGATGAAATTCACCTTGTGGCATAGGTGATTAGGGAACCAAATATGCGTCTCATTCAAATCGTTGGCTCTTAGGAATTAGTTAGAAACTTACCTAAGCTTAAGTTTGATAAAACATTTTTGTATGCTTGTCAAATGGGAATCAAGCTCACGCTAGTCACAAAGCTATGAATTGTATATAGGTCTACATCAGACTAGATGCTTAGAACTTCTCCATATGGATACTCTTCGGTTACATCCGCCAGTACGGAGTTACGGAGGCACAGTAGTTAGTTAGTTAATATTTATTTAGCTAATAGTTAGTTAGTGTTTAGCCTCAAGAATCCTTTGGGGCTCTGATGAATAAAGAAAAACCTTGCAAAACATCATTGTTCTTATTGTTATTATTTGGCTGCGTAATGTTTATCTTTGATGTTTATAATCCTAGATTAGATATAAACAATCTGAGTCTTACAACGATCTAAGGAGTTATTTAAACTCCACAAATGGTATTACTCATAACTTCTCGGCTCCACGCACTCCTCAATCAAATGGCGTGGTTGAAAGAAAAAATAGGACACTTCAAGAAATGAGTAGAACCATGTTGAACGAGCAATCGTTACTACAAAAGTTTTGGTGTAACACCGTAGATACTTTAACATATATTCTTAACTGAATCCTAATTAGAGCCATTCTAGGAAAAACACCTTATGAAATCTTGAGGTGTAGGAAACCTACTCTTGACTATTTTAGAGTGTTTGGAAGCAAGTTCTTCATTTTAAATACTAAAGACTACCTTACCATGTTTGACCCAAAGTCATACGAAGGTGTCTTTCTAGGTTACTCCCGAAAATAGTAAAGCCTATATCATTCTTAATAAACACTAGTAAAATCAAAGAATCACTCAACGTGACATTCGATAAACTCCTCCACCCTCTAAGACATCAGCCTTGGTGGATGATGATCTAGATGAAGAAGAAGCTATTAGGGAAATCGAAAAGAAAAACCTAGAAAATATTGTTGAGGATGAAACATTAAAGATTGACGAAATAGTCAATATTAAGGAATCTAGGAACCATCCCTTAGAAAATGTTATAGGAAAACCCTTAGATCACAAGCCCAAAACCAAAGTAACTTCTACTGTTTTATATCAACTATAGAACCTAAGAATATAAATGAAGCCTTAGGAGATGAAAGTTGGATAGTCGCCATGCAAGAAGAATTAAATCAATTCATTGCTAACGACGTTTGGGAGCTAGTTCCGCAACCTAAGAATATGACAATTATAGGAACTAAGTGGGTGTTTAGAAATAAGTTAGATGAGAACGGTATTGTTTCTCGAAATAAGGCTAGGTTAGTTACTCAAGGCTACAACCAACAAGAGGGCATCGATTATGATGAAATTTATGCCCCGGTTGCAAGACTTGAATCTATTAGGATATTATTAGCCTATGCTTGCCCCTTAGATTTTAAATTATTCTAAATGGATGTAAAAAGGGCATTCCTGAACGGTTTTATCAATGAGGAGGTATACGTGTGATATCATCAAATAACGTCATACTTTACTATCATTTATCCCACGTATTTTACCCACTTTTATATACTTATTGCAAGATATTGGTACTTAATTGCTTAAAGTTTACTATTACAGTAATTATGGAGTCACTTGTAAAGAAGAAGCAAAAAGGCGCAATTCTAGAGCTTAAACGAAGACATTTATAGAATACTATTTTTTGCACCTATACCCCGTATCCAGCAATGAAGATACGGCGTATCAGCGCCAGCTCATCACAAAAAACGCATAATGATCAATTCCCGATCTGGCGTATCCACTACAACCAATATGTCGTATGCACAACTGTTCATCAGTCAAAGATACATATTTAATATGATTAATGGTAATTATCTTAATTGATTTAATCTTATCGCGGACTCCAAGAAATTAACCCTTATACGTCGTATCCACTTATCCTTATACGGCGTATCCAGGCGTATTTCAGACACTATAAATACAAGACTCAAAAATGAGTTTTAGGGTGCAATATCACATTCTTTGTATAGTATACAACCAAAGTCGAATTTCTCAAGCCAAGAAGAGCAGCCAAGGTCGAGCACTACTCCTAATTCCATAGAAGACATCATGTAATTCTTACTTTCTTAATCATTCAAATTTTAATTGTTTGACCATTGGTATGTGCTTAATTACACATACCACTTTCCATTAAAAACGGACTTAAATGACTAAAAACATACCGAAAATACATTGTATTTGTATGTTTGCATTTGTATTGTGCAGGAAACGGACATTCAAGGAAAGGACAAAAAGAAAGCCAAAAACAAACAAAACTAAACACGAAGTGGAAAAGACAAAGTCAAATCAAAGTCAAAAGTCAGCCACATGAAGAAAATACAACTTGAGGGACTAAAACTGCCAAACCTCAAGTTGTATTATAAGAGTAAAAGACAAGGGTCGAAATTGCAAACCAGGCAAAGTTTGAAACAATGAAGTTATAAGAAAAGAGGGGCAAAAGCTGCCAACCTACCCAAACTCCATTCTTCCGGAGATGATCATACCAACTTTGGGTGCTCTGTTTGAGACCGTATAGAGAGCTTTTTTGAGTTTAAAACATGATTAGGTTTTTCAACATCTACAAAACCGGGTGAGCGGGGAGGTTGGGCTACATACACTTCTTCGTTTATAAAACCATTTAGGAAAGCACTTTTGGCATCCATTTGAAAGAGTTTAAAGTCATGAGCACATGCATATGCAAGAAGGATTCTTATAGATTCTAATCTTGCTACCGGGGCATAGGTTTCATCGAAGTCTATTCCTTCTTGTTGATTGTATCCTTGTGCTACAAGTCTAGCTTTGTTTCTAGACACGACACCATTTTCATCAAGTTTGTTTTTGAAGACCCATTTTGTACCGATGACAGTTTGATTTTTGGGAGGAGGAACAAGACACTACACGTCATTGGATTTAAATTGATTTAGTTCTTCTTGCATAGCCATAGTCTAACTTTCGTCTTGTATGGCTTCTTTAATGTTTTTGGGTTCTACAGAGGAGACAAAACAAAAGAAGTTGCTTTGATTTTGAACTTGAGATCTTAGAGTCCTTTGATTAAGGTTTCATATGACGGTTACTAAGGGATGGTCTTTAGATTCTTTGATGTTTGAGATTTGTTTATTTAATGGTTCATTTTTCTTGACTTCTAAGTCTTTATTTTGGTTTTCTATGATGTCGACTTCTAGTAAGTCATCATCTATTAAAGGAGGTGAATACTCGGAGGAGAGGAAGTTTCATCAAACTTGACATTGAGAGATTCTTCGACTTTCATGGTTTCTTTATTTAGAACTACATAAGCTTTACTATTAGGGGAATATCCTAAGAAAATACCTTCGGTTGATTTAGGGTCGAATTTGGTAAGGTAGTCTTTGGTATTTAAAATGAAACATTTACTACCAAAAACTTTGAAATATTCTAAGTTGGGTTTTCTATCTTTGAAAAGCTCATAAGGAGTTTTGCGAGACAGGTTACTAAGAATTCTATTTAGAATGTAGGTGGAGGTGTCAACGGCATTGCACCAAACTTTTAAGGAATTAATTGTTCATTTAGCAATGTTTATACTCATTTCTTGTAAGGTTATTCTACGTTTACTACCCCATTTGATTGTGGGAGTACGTGGAGGAAAAGAAAAAAAAAATTATGAAAGTAATGCATTGCATCACCAAAAAGCTCTGAATTGTACTTCACTTATCAAATTCCGATCCCATGATCCGTACGTATTGAAATAATGGGGAAAAACCCTTTTTGGTTTTTGAATCTTTTTACTTAGGAATTTCAAATGATCCAAACAGATTCATTTTTATGTTGTAAAAAATCTTGACCAAGGTATCTTGACATATCGTAACGTATGACCTCAAGTGGTAGAAGTTGCCTCCGTAAACTTTTGGACGGCTGACGGGACTACCAAGTCCATATGCAAAAAAGTTCTAAACATTTAGGAAGTAGAAAACCATGTTTTTAGCCTTATGACTTTCATTTGTACTTGTTTTCCAACGTTGCAAGCGTCGTAAAAATGTTTTTCAAAATTTAGTCTTGGTAAGTTTCTAACAAGTTCTTTAGATGATAGCGATTGTATAAGTCGCATATTGGCTGTTGTGACCCAAATTTCGATGCATATAAAGGATCGAAGTATCATCTATAGAGGTTACGACAAAGGTCTTCTTTTGGTGAGTTTCCCACATTTTCATAATGTAGAGGCCATTTTTCCTAATTCCCTTTTCTAAGGTTATGCCATTTTTAATTATTTTGCTATTGGTTTCACTAAATAGTACATTGCACTTTTTATCGCAAATTTGACCTATGCTAAGAAGATTAAAACTAAGATTTTCAACGTGACTAACATCATTGATGGTGAGAGAGTTATGAGAAATTGTACCTTTACCGATGATCTTGCTTTTAGTGTTACTACCAAACAACACGTTACCTCCATCAATAGGTTTATAGGATGAGAAGAGATCTTTGTTTCCCGTCATATGTCTAGTACAACCGCTATCTTGAATCCATTCATCCGGGTCAAGTTTAACCTTTTGTCGAACCTAGATACATAAAACAACTCAAGCATTTGGTCCCCAATATCTCATGGGTCCGTTAGTGTTATGCATACCGTTTGGTTGTCCCATGTATGGAAACGGAGGAAAAGGACTCCATTGATTATACATAGGAGGTTGAAACTGTTGTTCATGTTGTGTTCCATAGTTCCAAACTACTTGGCGATAATCGCTTTTGGGGTATAGGCTACTAGGTCTCTTATGGGTCGTTTTAAGGGGCGTTTAGATTTTACTTTTTCCATGTCCTTAACCAAGTTTTAGAATTGGTGGTTGTTTGTTACCTTTTGGTGTACCTAAAATAGACTTTTTGGTAATTAGAACATAGTCATTTTGTTTAATTACGTTGGTTTCTAAGTCTTCTTTCTTTTCTGCACTGTCATCAGACAGCCGGTGCTGTTCGTTTGAACTAGCCGGTGTTGTTGGTGAATGGCACCGGCAAGCCGGTTCTACAGAGAGCTTTTTAAGTTGATCTCCTAGATTTCTGTTTTAGTTTCTATTTTAGTGTATTAGAGGAGTTTAGTTCTCTCGGGGTATCCTAATCACCACTTGTCATTTGATGGTTTTGCATTTCGACCATTTTTTGTTATAAAAGACGGAATACTATACTCGAAAATTAGGCTAGTTTTAGTTTTAGAGATTTACTTTAATCTAAGTTCATCACACGCATCCCGATTGTACTAGTCTCCTTACCCTTTTCTTTATGTCTAGCGTGGTTTTTAGTTCGCTAATGGTCATAGTGAGTGAGTCATTTTTAGCCTTTTAGATGTTTGTTTTTGTTATTGATCCTAAGACTAATTTTGGACAAAGTTATGTCATATCATTTTGCCTAGATTCGTTATCTAAAGATGAACTGCTATAGTAAAGATTACCGGATAGTACCTCGTTTGAGTGAGTCATAAGGCAAATTTCTTTTTTTTTTGAATCATCTCCACTATCGCTCCAACTTCGACAAGGAGAAAAGTGTGTCTTTTCAAAAATCTAGTTTGGGTCCTAGACCAAAACACATAATTATAAACAAAGCCAAAGTTCCTGTTGCTAGTAACAATGAAATTAAACAATTCTATAAGCCTCTGTCAAAACCTGGAGTTGGATTTTCAAAACCAAACTTTAGATCAAAAACTTCACCTCCTAGAAGAGTCAATAATAATTATCCTCGTGCCAAAACACCGCAGCCAAAAAGGAACGTTAGTCGACAAAACCAACCTCATGGATTTCCCGTAACTTGAAACAACTTTCCTCGTCAAAGTTATATGCCACGGGAAATGTGTCTTCCATTTCCACATCCGTTCTCTTACAGATAAAAGAAATGGATTTCTTCCGGCTAGCTCGAAGGGAAGGAAAGAGCGCTATAAGAGAAAGTGTGCCTCGAGAATCTTTTTTATTTTGACTGAAAGCAGAGGAAGCATTCGACGCATCATAAAAAAGTCCCAAGCAATTGCATCAAATGCAAGGGATGTTTAGCACTAACAACTTTGGACCATGAGATATTGGGGACCAAATGTTTGAGTTATTGTCTTATATAAATAGATATGCCTTGGAGTCGACTTGGAACCCAACGAATGGATTAAAGATAACGGACGCTCTAACATATGACGGGTAACCGAAATCTCTTCTCCACTTACAAGGCATACAATGGAGGTAACGTCATTTTTGGTAGTAATCTTCGCGGTAACATCATTGGCAAAGGTACGATTTCTAATGACTCTCTCAATATAGATAATGTAGAACATGATAGTGAAATTATTAAGGACGATAAAGTCATAGGTAGAGGTATTAGGAAGAAAGGCTTATAAGTGATGAAGTTAGGAAATAAGCCTAAAGACAAAATTTGTCTTGCAACAATTGATGAAAATTCCACTCTGTGGCATAGGAGATTAGGTCACGCTAATATGCGTCTCATTCAATCGTTAGCATCTAAGGAACTAGTTAGAAACCTACCTAAGTTTAAGTTTGATCAACATTTTTGTGATGCTTGCAAAATGGGAAAACAAGCTCACGCTAGTCACAAAGCTAAGAATATAGTCTCAATGACTAGATCCTTATAACTTCTCCATATGGATCTCTTTGATCCATCCGCCGTACGGAGTTACAGAGGAAACCGTTACACCTTAGTCATAGTAGATGACTACTCTACGTATACTTGGACTAGATTCCTTAAGGATAAAACCGAAGCTTTCGATCAATTTGAAATATTTAGTAGGAAAATTCAAAACCAACTAGGTTGTTCTATAGTGTCAATAAGAACCGACCACGGTAGAGAATTTGATAATGAGGTGTAATTTGGAGAGTTTTGTAATGCCAACGGTATTACACATAACTTCTCGGCTCCACGCACTCTTCAGTCAAATGGCGTGGTCGAAAGGAAAAATAGGACACTTCAAGAAATGAGTAGGACTATGTTGAACGAGCAATCGTTACCACAAAAGTTTTGTTGTAACGCCGTAGATACTTCAACATATATTCTCAACAGAAATCTCATTAGAGCCATTCTAGGAAAAACACCTTATGAACTCTTGAGAGGTAGGAAACCTACTCTTGAGTATTTTAGAGTGTTTGGAAACAAGTGCTTCATATTAAGACTACCTTACCAAGTTTGACCCAAAGTCATATGAAGGTGTCTTTTTAGGTTAGTCCCAAAATAGTAAAGCCTACATCATCCTTAATAAACACACTAGGAAAATCGAAGAATCACTCAACGTGACTTTCGATGAAACTCCTCCACCCTCTAATACATCACCCATGGTGGATGATGACTTAGATGAAGAAGAAGCTGTTAGGGGGACCGAAAAGAAAAACCTAGAAAATGTTGTTGAGGATGAAACACTAGAAATTGACGAAATAGTCAATATTAAAGTTGAAAGGAAATCTCTTGCTTTAAAGGCTAAGAAAGAATCTAGTGATGAAGAGTGTTCGACTTCCGGTAGTGAAGACGAAGAGTACGCCATGGCGGTAAGAGACTTCAAGAAGTTCTTTAAGAGAAGAGGTAGATTCGTGAGACAACCTCGGAACGACAAAAAGACCTTTCAAAGAAGCCGAGACGACAAAAACGGCAAAAGTGAAAGGAAGTGCTTTAGATGCGGAGATCCAAATCATCTTATTGGAGAATGTCCAAAGCCACCGAGAGACAAGAACCAAAGAGCATTTGTTGGAGGTTCTTGGAGCGATAGCGGTGAAGAAGATGATGAAAAGATCCAAGACGAGACATGTCTTGTAGCTCAAGCACCAAATGAGGTATGTTCCGAATCTTCTTACTTTAGTGATGAAAACTCATCAATTGATGATTTAGCTTTAGACAATGAATATGATAAATTGTGCAAAATGAGTTTAATGATAATCACTAAGAACAAAAGGTTAAAAGCTATTAGAAATAGTCTAGAAAATGAGCTTAGAGAATTAAAAGATAGATTATCCACACTCGAGAAAAACAAGGGAGTTGATCTCGATTGTGCAAAGTGTCATACACTTAAAATTGAAAATGAAAAGCTCAAAGAAGAATCTACTAGATTAAACAAATTTGAAAAGAGTACACATTGCTTGAATGAAATGTTAAGTAATCAAAAACCCTCCGGTGATAAATTAGGTTTAGGGTTTAATTCATTTGAAGCATCATCTAGTGGAACTAAGGAAATAAAATTTGTGAAAGCTCAGAAAAAGACGTGTTCTGATGGAGGTCCCATAATTATAGGCGGCCCCCTTAATGATCCGGCGGCCCCCAAAATAAATATGGGACCGCCCCCAGTTACACCTGGATCTGAGAAAACTGTGACTTTTCAAAAATCCATTTTGGGTCCTAGACCAAAACACATAATTGTAAAGAAAGTCAAAGTTCCCGTTGCTAGTGACAATGAAGTTAAACAATTCTATAAGCCATTGTCAAAACCCGGAGTTGGATTTTCGAAACCTAATTTTAGATCTAAAACTTCACCTCCTAGAAGAGTCAATAATAATTATTCTCGTCCTAAAACACCACAACCTAAAAGACATGTTGGTCGACAAAACCAACCCCATGGATTTCCCGTAACTTGGAACAACTTTCCACATCAAAGTTACATGCCATGGGAAATGTGTCTTCCATTCTCACATCCCAAACAATTGCATCAAATGCAAGGGATGTTTGGCACTAACAACTTTGGACCCATGAG
Organism: Tanacetum coccineum; assembly: GCA_026074375.1. Taxonomy (NCBI): domain Eukaryota; kingdom Viridiplantae; phylum Streptophyta; class Magnoliopsida; order Asterales; family Asteraceae; genus Tanacetum; species Tanacetum coccineum. The sequence continues at coordinate 26,580 of BQNB010039471.1, forward strand.
ATATTGGGGACCAAATGTTTGAGTTATTGTCTTATATAAATAGATATGCCTTGGAGTCGATTTGGAGCCCGACGAATGGATCAAGGATAGCGGATGTTCCAAACATATGACGGGCAACCGAAAGCTCTTCTCCACTTACAAGGCATACAATGGAGGTAACGTTATTTTTGGTAGTAATCTTCGCGGTAACATCATTGGCAAAGGTACGATTTCTAATGACTCTCTTAAAATAGATAATGTAGAACATGTTGATAATCTAGGATTCAACTTGCTAAGTATAGGACAAATATGTGATAATAAGTGTAGAGTAACTTTTTCTGAACATGATAGTGAAATCACTAAGGACGGTAAAGTGATAGGTAGAGGTATTAGGAAGAAAGGCTTATATGTGATGAAATTAGGAAATAAGCCTAAGGATCAAATTTGTCTAGCAACGATTGATGATAATTCCACTTTGTGGCATAGGAGATTAGGTCACGCAAATATGCGTCTCATTCAATCGTTAGCTTCTAAGGAATTAGTTAGGAACCTACCTAAGCTTAAGTTTGATCAACATTTTTGTGATGCTTGCAAAATTGGAAAACAAGCTCACGCTAGTCACAAAGCTAAGAATGTAGTCTCAACGACTAAATGCTTAGAACTTCTCCATATGGATCTTTTTGGTCCATCCGCCGTACGGAGCTACGGAGGAAATCGTTACACCCTAGTCATAGTAGATGACTACTCTAGGTATACTTGGACTAGATTTCTTAAGAATAAAACCGAAGCTTTCGATCAATTCGAAATATTTAGTAAGAAAATCCAAAATCAATTAGGATGTACAATAGTGTCAATAAGAACCGACCACGGTAGAGAATTTGATAATGAAGTGCAATTTGGAGAGTTTTGTAATGCCAATGGTATTACTCACAACTTCTCGGCTCCACGCACTCCTCAATCAAATGGCGTGGTTGAAAGGAAAAATAGGACACTTCAAGAAATGAGTAGAACAATGTTGAACGAGCAATCGTTACCACAAAAGTTTTGGTGTAACGCCGTAGATACTTCAACATATATTCTCAACCGAATCCTAATTAGAACCATCCTAGGAAAAACACCTTATGAAATCTTGAGAGGTAGGAAACCTACTCTTGACTATTTTAGAGTGTTTGGAAGCAAGTGCTTCATTCTAAACACTAAAGACTACCTTACCAAGTTTGACCCAAAGTCTTACGAAGGTGTCTTTCTAGGTTACTCCCAAAATAGTAAAGCCTATATCATTCTTAATAAACACACTAGGAAAATCGAAGAATCACTCAACGTGACATTCGATGAAACTCCTCCACCCTCTAAGACATCACCCTTGGTGGACGATGACTTAGATGAAGAAGAAGCTATTAGGGAAATTGAAAAGAAAAACCTAGAAAATGTTGTTGAGGATGAAACTTTAGAGATTGACGAAATAGTCAATATTAAGGAATCTAGGAATCATCCCCTAGAAAATGTCATAGGAAACCTCAACTAAAGAACCCTTAGATCACAAGCCCAAAACCAAAGTAACTTTTATTGTTTTATCTCTACCATAAAACCTAAGAATGTAAATGAAGCCTTAGGAGATGAAAGTTGGATAGTTGCCATGCAAGAAGAATTATATCAATTCATTGCTAACGACGTTTGGGAGTTAGTTCCACAACCTAAGAATATGAGAATTATAGGAACTAAGTGGGTGTTTAGACGAGAACGGTGTTGTTTATCAAAATAAGGCTAGATTAGTTGCTCAAGGATACAACCAACAAGAGGGCATCGATTATGATGAAACTTATGTCCTGGTTGCTAGACTTGAGTCTATTAGGATATTATTAGCTTATGCTTGCGCCTTATATTTTAAATTATTCCAAATGGATGTAAAAAGTGCATTCCTGAACGGTTTTATCAATGAGGAGGTATACGTAGCACAACCTCTGGGATTCATTGATTTTGAAAAACCGTTCTCAGATCCATTTTTTCTCTTTATTCCTTTCAGTTCTCTTAAAACGCCTATATCTTGATCACACTAACATATCTTGATCTGTGTTTTCAAGTCGAATTAACTTCTTTCTTACTCTTTCTTCTTCTTCTTTCGTCTTCTAATTCAAGGGGCAGTGAGAAGAACAATCGTATGCTCTCTTATATAAGGAATTGTTATCAAGTGATCTGTAATTCTTTCCTCTCAAGATCACTTAAATTTTCAATTACCATATATTTAGTGTTGTGTGTAAATTAGTTTGTGTTGTGATCCAAGTGTGTAAATTGTGTATTGGTGTGATTTGGATTGTGTCAATCAAGGGCTATAATATATCTTGTGAGTGTGTATAGTACTTAGTGAATAGTCTTAGATTGTTCTAGCTATGATTGGACTCGACATCTGGACTTAGTGTCAGAAAAGAAAGTACGGACGTTGTGTAACGGTTTTCCTCCGCCTAAAGGGAAGCTGTTGACATAGTGAAATCTCGATGTGGATTACTCGGGGAGTGGGTAGGAATGAAGAGGGGCTTTCGTTGTTGAACCAACTATAATCTTGGTGTCATGGTTTGATCATTTCTCTTCTCTATCTCTTTAATGTTTTTGACTTACTTTGTTCATTATATTAGATATTTAGTTTGATTCATATATTGTTGATGTTGACCTTATAACTCAAATCTAACACATTTTCCAAGCTAAGTTTTAAAATGTGACAAATAACAGATAACTATTCAACCCCCTCCTTTCTAGTTGTACCAAGAGTTATAGTTATCCAAAGCAGAGATATCACATTTGTGGACTTGATTTATGGAGCCAGGTCTGCGACAAATTCAAGTAGCTTAACGAAGCCAATACAGAAGAGTCAAGTGGTGTTGGTAGACATTCCAGAGAACCTTGCAGAGAATGATAGCATAGTTGCAGAGCATGGGTTGAGTTTAAAATTTACTTAGAGCCCATGTGGGAGCTCAGATACATGTGAGGGGTCCGAAAACAGTGGGAGCTTCGAGGATAGTGGAAGATCAGATGGTGAAGACTCTGAAGACGGAGCATTCTCTAAGGAGGGAGGCTCCGAGACTCCACAGGTACGAAGATCCACCAGAGAGTCCAGGACTCCAGTAAGGTACTCTCCATCAGCAAACTATTTGCTACTGATAGAGAACGGTAAACCAGAGTCTTATTCAGAAGCCTTGAGTAGCAAAGAATCCGTATAGTGGAAGAAGGCTATTAATAAAGAGATGGTTTCACTTTGAAAAGAAACAAACGTGTTCCTTAGTCAGATTACCAGCAGGAAAGAAGGCATCACAAAGATTGTGGATGTTCAAGGTCAAAGAAGAGCAAAATACCAGCGAGAAGGTACAAGGCTCTATTGGTGGTTAAGGGTTTCCAATAGAAACGGGGGTAGACTACAATGAGATCTTTTCTCTAGTTGTGAAGATGACTACAACCAGGTTAGTCTTGAGTATTTTAGCTGCAGGAGCTTTCTTATGTGGGAGCCTTGAATGATACATCTAAATAGCACTAAATCGAGGGTTTTCAGCTAGCTAAACAGGAAGAAAACCTAGAGTGCAGATTGAAGGAAATTTTGTATGGACTGATTCTAGCACCAAGGCTACGGTACTTGAAATTTGACAGTTTTATAAGGATAAGGTGCGAGTAATGTGCCATGAACCAATGTTGCTACTCTAAGAAGATGGTTCATCCTGCATTAGACAACTGTTAAAGGTTGATGACATGTTGGTCGCAGGCTCCGACATGGCAGAGTTCAACAAGCCTAAGTGGTAGTTTTCCTTAGTGTTCGAGATGAAGGATAAATGCTCTGAGAAGCAGGTTCTTGGTTATTTGCTTATAGTTGGTGTAACAACAGTCGAGTGGGAGTCTAGACTACAAAAGAGTATCACTATGTTAACTATAGAAGTCTAGTTTATGGCAGTCGCATAAGCGAGCAGAGAGTTGATATGATTGAAGAATTATCTTAAGAAGTTAGACTGAGCTCAGGCAGAAAGTGTTTAATACTGTGACAGAGAAACTTAGAGTTCGATTCATCTTATGAAGAATCTAAAGGTTTGCAGTTGGGCAAAGCTTGTTCGGATATTGATAAGTGAAGGGTCCTTATCTGTGTTGAAGATTCTTGGAACGAAGAGCCTTGCAGAGATGTTCACCAGGTTGGTGATGAAAGAGAAGTTGAAGTTTTGGTAGCTTCAACTAGCCTCCGAGTGAATTGATAACGGAGGATGGTCTCTTACCAGAGAGAGAGGTTATTCCCAGTTTAATGATGTTAGTTCAGGATACCTTGTATCGAAAGTCTCCTAGCCCTGCGTTTGGTTAGTGCAGCGTGTTACGGATGTTCGGCGGTACAGAAAGGTTAGAGCAGTAACATTGTTGAAGGGAAGGTGGTTCGAAGTTTACAAAGATTACTTGAGATGGAGAGCAGTGAAGTGATTAGCCTCCAAGTGGGAGATTGTTGAGTTGTGAAGACTGATATAGGCCCCGATGTGTGTGGCGCAGGTGGCGCAACCCCAAGTTAATCCAGATTCAACGATAGCTCAGGTAGAGCAGATCACGTCGCTCACATAGAGTGGGACAGGTGGTCCAGCGACTCTAGAACATGTTGCGTCATGTATCGTTGGAAGGGAGGCCTATTGTAGTACTGGGTTTGAGGGGAGGATTGTTGGGTACAAACCCAATCCCACATCAGTAGAATATGTAAACTGAAGATAGGTCTCACACTTATAAATACCACCTCATTGTAATTGTAAACTTGTATCTAAGGATCTGGGTGTGTGTTTGTACCCCGTGCAGTTTAGCACGGGGCATGCAGTTTAGCACGGGTCGTGCAGTTTGGCACGGATCGTGCAGTTTGGCACGAGCCTGAGTAGTTTAGCTCAGAGCTCAATAATATCTCTCTGGTTTGATCCCGTGGACTGCCACGACTATCCTAGTCGTGGATACCACGTTATATCTTGTGTCGATTATATTCCGCATTTACTTTCCGTAAGCTTTATTTGTATTCTTTGTTTGTTCGAGCGGTGTGTGCAGAAGCTATATACCGTACAAAGGTCTGTACAGAGGTGTGTGCAGGTGTCATATACCCTAACAGTTTCCTTAATGTCTAACATCCTTGACCAAGTGACTAAGCTTCCCGGATTCTAAGGCCGCCACTAATGTCCTTTTCAGCTAGTAGCAATCATTAGTGTAGTGCCCTTTTTCCCCATGGTAGTCACAATACTTGTCTAGGTTCTCTTTCTTTGGTGTTCCGACCATTGGGGGCACGGAGGTAGTTGAAGTTGGAGCTCGATGGCTGGTATCTTCTTCGGTCGCTTGATGAGGTAATCCAAGCTAAGCTGGTTGACCTCTTGTCTTCGGTTATCGTACCTCCGGTTGTATGCCCATGAAGGAGCATATGGGTGATAGTGGTCCCTACGACCGTAGGTGTTGTAGTTTTCCGCCCTTTGATATCCGTCTCCATGACCCGTGCGAGGTGGCATGTTTCCATTATATGGTATTCCTTGCCCCTTCTCTAGGTGTTCCCCTTTAGGCAATTCGTGCTTTTGTATGCCTCCTCTGATTTAACAAAATCATCTACCCTTTTCATCATTTCGGTCACCGTCCGAGGTACCTGATCGGCGAAGTGCCTGGCTAACTCTGGACACTTGGAATTACTCATGAAGGCCGATATTTGCATTACTTTTGGAACACCTTGGATATAACTCATCTCTTCGGTCCAACGCTCTTTAAAATCCGGTAACGTTTCATTAGCCCGTCAGATGATCTTCGAGACCTCCGTCGGATCTTTACTGCATTTCCTTTTCAAGGCAAATCTCTCTGCAAACCTTTTGCGAAGGTCTGTCCAGTTGTCTATACAACCGTTGGGCATGCGCTCGAACCACCCCCTGGCTGGTCCGTCCAGAGTTTGCTAAAACATCCTGCACCAAACTGGCATATCCCATTCTTCTTGGTTTGCTGCCCCTACAAAACGAGTGATGTGATCATTCGGGTCAGTAGAACCGTCGTATATTTTCAAGTTTGTGGGCATCCGGTGGTTTGGAGCTGAGAACTCGATGATCCGTCTTGTAAACAGAGATTTCAGCACTTCCTTATACGGCCTCTTAAGGTCCTCATATTTCTATTCTCCCGAACCCTTGTTGTTGTCCTTCCCTCTGTTACTCCCCTCTTCCCCGTCAAAGATTAGACGAATGGGTGTGATTAGTGTTCCAACTCTCTCATTGTGCTGCTTGATGAGGGTTTCCAGTGAAGATATGTGAGTTAAGATTTGATCTTGTAAACTTGGGGAGTTATCTTGGCTGTCGTTGTTTCCTGTGACCCGATTTATTGGTGTAACCGGATCAAATGTAGGGCCCGTCATCCTAAACTCTTGGCAGTTCAGAAATTAGGTCCCACGGATGGCACCAATTTATTGATGTAAAATCCTGCTCACCGGCTTCCGGGCGCGTAGCAGGTCCCTTCAACCGTTGATAGTCTGATGCTCCTGCACACAAGGAACAACAAGCGTTAGCCTCGCCCCAGGTGTGACCCCAGGACCAAGCTCTGGCGTGAGAATAAACGGATGATCTGTGTGTAAAAGTGAGTAGAATGCCACAGTGTCACAAAATTGATTGAGAATGCAACAAATGTCTTTGGGGGGTATTTATACTACCCAAAGACGTACCTGGTGATGCCGTTATGAACCGTTGACCT
>BQNB010039472.1:0-7500 GCA_026074375.1 Tanacetum coccineum
AAAATATTTTTTTGATAATTTTTGTATTTTTTATGAATTAAATAAACTTTTATCTAAATTAAATTATAAAAAATATTAAATGTTCACGAAAAATTCTGAAAAAATTACAAAAAATACTAGATACTTTAATGGACCTACGAAAAATAAGAAACAAAAATAAGCTAAAGAAATAAGCCCCAAAATAAGCCGAACAGCTTATATAAGCTTATAAGCCAAAACGCACTTATATATTAAACGCCTTGGGTCTTTAACGAAAAAGACCCAAGGGCGCAGTGGTAAGGGTGTTGGTATAAAAGGGGATGTATCGCTTGGTCCCGGGTTCGAGTCTTGCTCACCCGGACCAAGTGTCTTCCCCTTTTTTTTTTAAAAAAAAACTCTAGGGTAGAAATGGTAAGAAATGAAACTAAAAGGTAGGCGGGCAAAATATCTAGAATTTACACTACAATGAAAATAGTTAACCTTGAACTATCAACTATATACAAAACAAACCCTACGATTTCAGCTTATTTTTGACTTATTAAAAAATGATTTTCAGCTAAAACTTAAAACTACAAACTTATTAAGGGGCTTATACTACACAACTTTAACAAATGCACTTTTCACTTTTATCAAAAGAATAAGCTTAAAAATAAGCTTAAAGTTGACAGCAAGCTAAAATGGCTTAAAAGCCAAATTTTCTAAGTCTTTTTGCTACTTATGGTCGAATAAGCTAAGCTAAGGACTAAAATAAGCTAAATGGTCTAAACTAAACTAAATGGGCTAAAAAGAAAAGGAAAAGCTAGGCTAAATAAGCTGTGGGAAGCTTATTGACAGAAAAGCTTAACCAAAGCTTAAGAGGCTAAAATGATTAACTTGGACATTCAAATAAGCTAACAAAAGGGGAATAAGCAAACTAAACTATCTAACTTAACCTAAAAGCTACTAGGACACAATTTGAGCTTATGGGATAAGCTCAATAAGCTAAAATCAAAAATTAAGCAATCCCTCAGCCTAAGGGGCTCAAAAACAGCCAAAGGGCATGTTTGGGCTTAAAAATAAGCAACCAAATAAGCTTCCTAAGGCCTGAAACTTTGAGGTCTTATCAAGGAGCTTATAGGCTCTTAAAATAAGCCAAAAGCTTGGGATTAAGTGTGCTTAATGGCTGAGAATAGCAAGCCTAAAGTTCCCCTTTTGCACCAGGGGAGCTTTTAAGGCAAATCTCAAGGGCTTATTTGACAGCTTATTTTAAGCTGTCAAATAAGCTCTAAAAGTACAAATAAGCTCAAACAGATTGAGTGTTATAGCCAAGGGGCTTGTGCACCAATTTTGAGCTTTTGAAGATCAGTTTTACTTGCTTATTTTTGAAAATGAAAAAGGTCTTTTGGTTTTTTACAAACTGTGACAGAAAAGGAGTTGGTGATTTTTGACTTGCCAAAGTCAAAAGACCAAGGCTTTCTAACAGCCTTGTTTAGACACACAAAACACACTTTTTTTTAATGCTTAAACTCAAACCACAAGTGCTTATCCAAATAAGCACTTGTGGGTCTCTTAAAAACCTCACAGTGATGAAAATGCTTTTAAAAACTTTGGAAAACACTTTTAAAACCTTGGAAACTTTTGAAAAAGCTTCAAATATGTTTAAAACTTAAGCTCAAATTTACTAAATGACTTTAACCCATAGTCAAAACCATTTTGACCCGTTTTTAAGCTTATGCCAAACACCCCTTTGCTTAAAAACTGTCAAACCAAAGTGACTTTAAAATTGATTTTAAAGCTAAAACTTTTAAAACTTTTTATCTACTCTTGCTAGTAACAACCTACTTAAACTATTTTAACACTAAAAAGCCTAGCTTATTAAGAAAAATAAGCTAGTTTCTTAGCTAGCTAATTACACTATTATGACAGTTTTGAGAAATAAGCTAATGTAGAACAAAAGATTATGCACTAAAGCCTTAAAAAAAAGCTAACTAACAAGCCTAAATTAATGTGTTAACAAATATTGAATAAGCTAATGCTTAATCTAAAAGATAAGCTAGTGAAAATAATAAGAATTGAACCTTAGATTTTTGTTGCCTCAGAACCAAGGCCACTCTTTCTGAGTGAGTGGCCTAAAAAGCCTGTCCTAATGGCTCCCTAGCCTCTAAACCTGAGCAATAAGCTCAATAAGCTTATATTAGCTTATTTCTCCAAAAGCTTCCAAAATCACAATCAAAGAGCAAAATATGACTAAATTCAACTAAACATTATTTAAAAATTTAACAGTTATAAAACTGAATTTTGAGCTATTAACAAGAATAATCTCAAATTAGCTTATTGAGAGCTTATGTAGTAAAAAACGCTTTAAATTTTCATTAAAAACGGAAAATTACAAATTCATAAGAGAGTTAACATGAAACACTTTAAACTACAATAAAAACTTAATTAAACTGAATTAAAACTTGCAATACTTGAATATTTGCCACAATGGCTTACAAGGCTTTTTATAGCCGAAAACTAAAGCTAGGTCTTCTATTTCTCTTTTTTCTTGTTGGCTTGTTTTGTAGACACACAAACACATTGTGTATGTATTGTGAGAGTGTTATAACTCCCCGCCTAATCTTGGCCCTTCAATCTTTAAATCAACCTAGTCGTCGAAATAGGTCTTGGGGGTGTGTGATGCTTGGCACATATGTAGCTGGGAAAGGTAGTGGAGGAGGGGGGAGATGAATATCCATGGTGGTGGTGAAGGTTCATGGGGTAAAAACGGGTTAAACAACCCGTGAGTTGTTTGGGAGGGAAAAACGAGCGGGAAAAGGTGTTAGAGGTTGTAACAGAGTGAAAGTTTCAGAGTTTGGCAAGAATAGTCCCTCTAGGTTACTTGTTCATTTGCACACATGGTCCTTGTGGTTATATAACTTTGAGGACTTGGCAAAACAAGTCCTCAAGAGTTATATAACTCCTTGCACATTTCGTCCTTGGTGTGTACAAGTTAGGGGGGTTGGCAGTTTTGCCCCCCTACTTGTTACTTTGAGTAAATAACAAAATGGCCCTTCTCTTTTCTTTTCCTCTTTTCACTTATAAAAACAAGTTTAAGGGTTTGGCAATTTCAACCCTTAAACTTATATTTCTTGGTTTGTTGACTTTTTGGCTTCGGGGTTGACTTGGACTTTGACCAGTTGACTTTTCTGTTGACTTTTTGACTTGATTGACTTTCCGGCTTTGATTTGGCTTTGTCTTTCACAGTCTTTTCCATTCCGAGTCCGGTTTTGTCGTTTCGGCTTTGTTTTTCGTCCTTTTCTTAGTTATCCGTTCCTGCACAATACAATTAGCAAAACAAGCATATATTTGGCATTTTAAGTCCGTTTTTGGTTATTTTAGCTTGTTTTTAAAGGTAAAAGGTATGTGTAATTAAGCACATACCAAAATCCCCCATACTAAGGTATTGCCGTGTCCTCACGCAATGCTATGAAGTAAGCATTTACGAAAACTAAGAATCTCAATCTCCCTCGACTAATAACTTTGAAAAGTAGCAAAGTGTTTGTCAAGGGAAACTAAAGAATCAAAAGCTTCGACAAGTCCCGTTTTCACCAAGGCCTTTATTTATAGGTATCGAACCTGTTATGATGCAACCAATAAAAGGTGTTACGCCGTAACCATCTTACACGACATTCTATATTTAAGCAGTTGTTATGGCGTAACCAGATATGGTGTTACGCCGTAACCTTCAAATAATGCCCATAAGTACGTGATCTTTATTCCATATTTGTGGATCTTCATGGTTACGGCGTAACTGGATATGGTGTTACGCCGTAACTCTAACTTTGACAAGATTTCCTTCCAAATATATCGTTACGGCGTAACTAGATATGGTGTTACGCCGTAACATTCTTCAGAATTTACACTTTAAGTCCTTTTTCCCTTGTTTCTTGTTACTTTCCTGCATTTCTCCTGGAAACTACAAAATGATAGAAATTATCTCGTTTTCGAGCATTAGTGAAACATTTACAGGTAATATACGGGGTAATTTGACACTAAAAAGTATTAAATATTTGATGTTAGAATATTTCTCGAGAATATTTCTCGTTTTCAAGTAGAACCTGTTAGAATATTTCATAAAAAGATTTCTCGAGATTAACTTCAAGAAATGAATTTATAAAACTCTTATGCTAGAAAACATCAAAGCAGAACACCTCACGAAAAAGGGATAAAAAGTCACTCAGCTCTCCACTAGTCTAAGCGTTTCATTTTCGGGGTGATCGCTTAATGAGTCATAGCTTGTATTCTATCATAATCTTAGAAAGTACACAAATCTGCACCAGTTATAATTAGGGTCTGAATAATTCTCAAAGGAAACAAGGGTAATATGGTTTTAAAGGATGATAAAGGGGTTAGGATAGACATGAGATACACATTTAATGGTTGTTAATTAAAACACAAAACAAATAGTCTAAAGTAATCTAAGGTTGTCATAACTAGCCATTGTCCATCCATGGGTCCAAGAGTTTAAGTTTGAAAATCTGATCTTCAATAATGGGCTACTAGCTTCATTGTTCATAAGTATTGGGATCACTTGGTGTAACAATGGGCTACTAGCTTTATTTTTCATAGTCACTGAGATGTCATGGTACAATAATGGGCTAATAGCTCTATTTTTTATTTTTTTTATTTTGCACCATCTTCATATTTTTTAGCACATGGGTGGCTTTTTTTTGCACCCTCTTTTCTTCATGATAAATATGCAAATGTTACAGGAGTTATATCTTTAATTATTGCCCCTACAACAACCGATATTATATGCACATCCCTCCACTTGAGATAAACAATGTCGAAAGTGGTGATACAAGGGGGTCTTTATAGATCATAACTGATTGGTCTTCTCCTTGTTGTCATGTTATTTTCGTTCCTAGTCTCCTGAATACCGTGGGTCTTAAGTAGCTAGAGATGTCAACACAAATTAATAAATAGGACTATCAGGTTGCTTATGTAGTTGATGGTTTTGTAACGAAAACATATAGTGTCAGGGTGATAAACTTAGATTGCAGGTTACAAGGGTGTATCTTAGCGGTATATTTTTTGCCTCTAATAATTAGTGCAACAAAAAGGGTTTATCAAAGGCGAGGTTGACGTAGTCAGTGTAGACAAATCGGATAATCACAACATTATAGGTATTTTGGGTGATTTTTTAGTGTTGCTTCTGTATACGATCTTATTACTGCTAAGCAATTAGGTTCGCGAAATGATGTACTGGCCAAGTTCTATAAGGTCTTACAATACTACCTGGCATCTCTCAAAGATTTGGTGGATTTTTGTTGTGGAAGTTATAATGGGAACGGATTTATTGGCTTAATTCTCACATAGTTATATGAATATAAGGGTAAGGTGCATTGTTGGACAATCGTCCAATTTTAAGGTCAAGTAAGTAACTGAAAGAAATCGTATGTTGATTGATTAATTGACTCTTTGGTTATTTGTTGAAGTCACTTTTATGTGGTAACTACTATTTTTAGCTTTTAGACGATTGTTTTACTAGGAAGCCCTAGTTACGCGAGGCCACACCTTTATCAATAACGATCCTCGTTACATGGTTATAACACAATGATAGCTCAAAGTAACTAATAACAATGTCGCAGAAAAAACACCAACTTAAGTATAACATATAGTCATTCACTTTTGTGCACTTAGGTCAATCACTTTTCATAACTTGCAAGTTTCCCGGTAAACGCGGTATTTTGTAATTTTTTACGTTTTTGCACTTACGCTTCTTATAACGGAATTAAAACGCTTTAATATGACCTAAGTGTATAAATTCACTCTTAAACAACATTACATAACATATTTTATATTTAGACGCCAACATCCTTATACTACTACTATATTTTGATACATAAACTATGCTTTTTTACACAAAACCTTATACATTTAAACCTACAAAATACTACCTACACTTAATATATACATACAAAATAAATTTAAATACCAAAAAAAATTATATTTTGTTCCCCTTAGTAGCCCTCAATGACTACACATGGGAAACCACCCCAATTTGGCATTTAATTCAATGCTTACTTACACACTCTTTAGTAACTCTCACTTTTCCCTACAAGCACATCTTCAATCCTTCATTATTTTTTCACACACTGTTGGTGTCTAAACTTTGTGATGAGACAAAAGATCATAAAAAGAATGAAAACAAAAGGTATACAGTTATGTCGTCATTATGAATTGTCTCAAGCTGTTGTGGTGAATTATGAAGTTTGGTCAAGTGGTTAAAGGATAATGATTGGAAACTTATTAATGTGATTTTATGTTGATTTAATTAGTTTACTTATCTATTGTATTAGGTTCTCGGTGTAAGCACTTAATATCCCCTTCTATATAAAGGGTATTTAGGAGTGTGAGGTTTTAAGCATACCAGAAAAGTGGGTGTAAACAAAGTGGAGAAGAGTAGATGTCTAAAGTGTGGGTGTAGCCTCAAGGTATTCAAGGTTTCTTGATCCCTGTTATAGTTTTATTGTGAACCATTCTAGAGGTTGATCGTTAGAATTGGGGGCTTGATTGGAACGTTTATGGTAATAAACCTTGTTGTATATATTTGTTGTCTTTTCCGCTTCGATTTTTATAACTTATGTAACAGTGATATCTATCCTAGAGAAAGGGTCTAACAAACTTGAGCTTAAACGATCAAAGAAATAACACTCTCAAGGTTTTTAGGTTTCACAATTGTATCAGAGCCTCGGTGCTCTTGATTCTTAGGAATTACAAGGTTTTTGAGAACCCTAAAACCCTAATTTTCAGAAAAATTGATGTTCGTGGTAATAGATTTATGGGGTTTTGGAGTTTATATGATATGTAGGACAATATTTATATTTGTCCTCTTCTATCCTTAATTGGTATACAATACAATTGTAAATCATTGTTATATTAAGGGTTGCTTGGTGTAGTTTATTTATGATGATGGGATATGGACACTACTCGTTTTATGCATTGTCTTTTTTTATCATCATCATTTTTAGTCGGTTATTTTTTATCGAAACCTATATACCATGGCGGCTCGTCAATTGTGGTTTGATTATATTCGTATTTATTTTTTTGTTCATCTATTTGGAGCGTATTGCATAAGATTTGCTTGCATGTGTGATTGGTTATCATGGTTACAGTTTGGGTAACATGATCTCTATGAAGGTTCGAATGGCAGTAATGAGAAAAACATTAGAACAGTTAGGCTCAAAATTTTGTTCGAGTATCAAAAGAAAAATTAATGCTGCTATTACTCGTTTCTACTGCCTAAAGATATTACTATTGTTTGGGCACAAAAGAAGGTTAGTACTGCCCTAATTGTTAATGCTGCTGCGTAATTGTTTATACTGCTAGTTTTAAGAACAGTGGTAACAAGAATTAGTACTGCTTTCTTTGTCCGAGAAAGAAGTTTACACTGCTAGTGGCGTCCGAGAAAATGTTTCTACTGCTTGTTTTATTCGATATCGGATAATACATATTTTTGCTTCTCGGTTGACAAAAAGATCTCGGACAGAACAGTACTTG
>BQNB010039472.1:12500-48041 GCA_026074375.1 Tanacetum coccineum
TAGAGAACGCCGGTTTTTCAAAATAAAAATCCAAACTATAACCAAAATGATTTTCCTTTTTCTAAAAACACCGAACATGAAATGAGTCGACTAGTCCGAGTGGTTGCATCATTAGACCTCAATTAGACATAACTTGATCAACTATGTCTAATTCAGGGAGTATCATGCAACACTGGGTATAGTCATTATTTTAAACAAGTTTAAAATCGATTTATTTTTGTTTTATAAAATCATTTGCAAGTTTATATACATTCCAAACATATATAAAAGCAAACAAACAATCAAACACAACCACAAGTATGCAAAGCCTTAACCGATGAAAAGATATATGCTTGGTTTGGTGAGCCATCACGAGAACCAAGAAGTCAACAAAGGGTTAACCACACAACCACAAGGAGGGCTCCTACTTGCTCCAAGAACTATCATGAGCAAGTGAAACCCCTAATGAAATTGAAGCCCAAAATTGACATAATATTTTAGCTGACTTTACAGGCCTGAAACTCCTAGAAGGAATCTTTCCCAATCTGAGCTCCAGTTGAAGAAATTTTAGCCCTATGAGTTTTGCACTTCTTCCCAAAAATTCAGCCTCTAACTCGTTATAGAACTCCAGGAAATCTATTTTTAGTGGAGGTTACTCCAGCAGCTCCGAATTTGACTTTATGCCTTTAACTTTTGCACCATTCAAATCCAAACATCGGTTACAATAATTTTATGATTAAATACATTTATCCTATCATATAACTACTGTAAAGAGCCTAAAAAATGGCTACACCAAAAATTAAAACCATACAAAAAGAAGCGAACACATTGGCAAAACCCAACAGATTTTAAATGAAACATCAAGCGAATCAAGTCACAAGAGGTCATGGTATGCATCGGCTTTGAATACAAAAACCCAATAATGAATACTATAATATCATGTATTAACAAGGTGTTGGCTAAGTCCACAGCCAAACATGCATGTATTTGTCATGGAAATAAAATGATTAACAAGAAATAAATTGTTTAGCCAACGAATCGAAGAAATAAATTAACTAGAATTAAAACCCCGATTGGTACATGTAACCAATGGCTTAAGGATCATTTAGTATTGTATTAAAGATCTTTTAACAACCAAATTAATTTAGAAATTAATGCCCAAGGGGCTGATTTAAAACCGATTCAAGAATCGTTTCAAAACGTGCGATTTAGGCCCTTTACACGTACCCGATAACAAAACCAATTAAAGTATGCATAAAAATGGCTATGGGATCAAAAATACAAGATCATAAGACCCTATATGGGTCAAATTAATTTCAAAAAATAGGCCATAGAGGATGTTTTTGAGTTATACGTTTGATTCCATTAAAAACACGCATTTTTAGCCACTTTTACGCATACAAGATGATCATATGACATCATATGATGGCTCTGATACCACTATAGGTGCTGAATTAAATGAATAACATATAAACAAATATAAAATGCAACGGTACAAGCACCTATCAACGGATCCATAGAGTCATTATTGAATGCAATCAAAAGAAAACAAGAAGTAATACCTTTGCAGCTAGGTGATCGGTTGAATCAAACGTTGACTAACACCCCTAACACAAAACACCTTAATGAAACCAAGTGATCAATGGAGATCACCTATATAATGTATCCACACTACACTTCCTTGTATACCAATTGATGCTAGTCTTAAACCCGTAACCTTGTAAAATGCTTTTGAATGAATAAGATTCAAAAGTCTGATCAAGAAAAATAAAACTCTGTGTTTTTTATTTGTTTGAGCCGTGTGATATATAAAGTAAAAGAGGGAGAGAATATGGTAAATTGATAATCAAATAATGAGAGGATATCTCATATTAATTTACCATAAAAACTTAATATGTCCCTTCTTTTCTCCACCATATGGCCGACCACCCTTTAAGGGTTTAGTGGGTTTTCCTAAACTTTCAAAGTCTAATAAATTAAGTACACTACTTAGTTATTAGAAGCCTAATATTGATCCCGAGTTACGTAGGTTATTTATATATCGTAAATACAAATAAATCAATATATTAATGGTACCTCTGTGTATTGTGTGCTCCCCCCCCCCCCCCCCCCCCTTTTATATGACCTTATAGGCTCATATGTGTCTAGCCATATAATTAGTTATTATGACACGAGCATACTCCAACATTCTTAACCTCGAAAGTTTCTACTTGTACTTCTGGTGGATGATAGTCTTTGTCCTCTATTCCTATTTCCTCACACTCTTTATTTTCGAACTCATAATTGTGCCACTCATTATTTTTATTGTGTACTTGGTTACAATATTCTCATATGCTATCTAGAATGTGTCCCTTCTTCCCTATTCCAAGTTCATACTCATCAGCTAGCTTATCGATTTCTAAATTGAATTCCCACTTTTAATATCATGTACTATGAGTGGTTCATTTACAAAAGCTGTGTTATACTTGGAAATACATCTAATTAAACTTAATTTTTTAGTGCTTTTCACAGGTCACTAATGTCAGTATAGCCAAGGCCTTATCAATGTCCTTCCTTAAAGGTATTCATCTCTGGTCTTGGTTTGTTTGATTCTTAAGAAGAGGCTTCGGATGAGGGGCTAATATCACACCATTCAGCATATCAATTATCCCAGACTAAGGCATTGGTTTGGATTTTTTCATACTAAAAGGAAATCAGGAAAGGATAGTCCTTTTCCTTTTATATTTCTTCTCTCATTATCGTAGTTGCAGTAGCAAAACCTTAAATTCCCATTTTTAGATACCCCACATATTTCTACCCCACCATCACACATTTTTTGTCGGTGTCACAGGATGGACATATTTTGGTTTATTCCTTGATATTCTATTTCATAGGGTTATAGAAGTGTGCTCTAGGAACATTCTTATCTAAATTAATTTTCTATTTCTTAGGATCCCGATCATCAAAGTAAGGGGACCTATTGTCCCAGTTCCATGACTCTTCGTAATCAATTTGATTATTACTCTGGCCAGGGGATTGGGGTCTAATCTTGAAAAAAATTTCACTAGGATTCGTATGATTATGGTCTTTTCTCATTGTATCAAAGCTTATTCTATCTTCATTAATTCCCAAAGATATTATTCCAGCGAAGACATCTATTTCTGCATGAATGGTAGCCAAAAAGGGTCTCCCTAGAATTGTAGTTTCAGAAGGGGTGTTTTCAAGGATTACGAAATTGGAAGGGAATAAGAATTTATCAATCTTAACCAGAACATTTTCAACTATTCCCAAGGGTGCCTTTTTAGACATATCTGCCATTTCATAGAGCATATTTATCTTCTTAAGATTTATAAGATGCAAGTGTTCAATATAAACTAGGCATATACATTAATGACTCAGCCCTAGGGTCAGCCATGGCATAAAAATTAAATTTACCGATCGTGTAGGGGAGTGTAAAGCTTCCTGGATTTAACTCTTTAGGTGGCAGTTGGTGCTGTAAAACTTCAGGAGTATTACTTTCAGGTCCCGATATGAAGGACCACTCTAGGAGTTTGTTGAGCCTAGATGTTTCCTGATCAGAAGTAACTGTTTTAATTTGTTTTTAGGATGAATTAAGGATTTTAATTTGTTTGATTTGGGTTTCTAAATTTCTTAGCGAGGCGCTTTGGTTTTTAGTATTAATCTCAGCATTCTCTTGATGCTTCTTAATCTACCCCTCCATTTCAGTACTTCTTCGTGTAGATTCCTCTTGATGCTTAGCTAATAGTTCTTCTAAGCTTTGCCTCTTTTTGCCATATAGTGAACGGTTATCAATCTTAGTGTAGTATCCTGGTAGTCCTACATGAAACTTTCCTCCATTATTCCCATTAAAGGGCGTTGTTCTTCTGAATTCTCCATATCTGACCTCTTTAACTTGTTTAACTTCCTCGTTGAAGGGATAATCCTTGTCGAGGTGAGGTCCTTCTCAAATTTAGCATCCAACCTGGATAGCATGAACACTTTCCTTTAGCTTCTTCATGTCTCGTCCCAGGTTGTCCAACTTATTTACCAAAGCAGCTAGTCCATCATTGCTACTACTGCTTCTAATATTTATTCTCGTCATTCCATCATGCTATTTTTGAGAATGATCAGCCATAGTCTGAATTGTTGTGAGAGCTTGGGCTGGTCTCATCCTGGGGATAGGTCCCTACGAATTAAGCAATTGATGGTTCATAGTGCTCAAACCCTTATAAAAGATATTTACCTTTTGATGATTATTAATGTCGTGGGTAGGGCACTTGTATAACAGGTCATTATACCGCTCCCAGGCCTGGTATAGTGATTCGTCTCCTTCTTGCTTGAAGTTGTGAATATCTTCAAGCTGCTTTGCGGTCATGGAAGGTGGGCAATACCTTTGGATAAAGGCCTTTTGAGGAGATCCTAAGTATTGATAGTTCTTGGGCAAGTTTGTCCACCCACCTTTTTCGGGATAGGTAAGAACAGTAAAGGAAAGCAATCGAAGCATGACTACATCTTTAGAGACTCTGGGAATATTAAATAAGCCAACGATGCTGAGGACCCGATCAATGTGATCGTAAGCATCCTCGTCTTTATTCCTGGAGAAAGTGTCTTCCCTTAATTTGTGCATGAATTGACTCTTGATTTTAAAATTGACATTGCCTCCGATTTCTGGTTTAACCACGCCCGGTTCCTGGTTTTCTTGTGACAATGCTAAGTATTGTTCCATGGTGAGAGTATCTACGTCTACTCCTGCCATAGTTCTTGCAGATATAGAGTTTAGGGAAAGGAGAGAAATAATGAAATATTCAAATTAATTCTAATTTTTAGCTCCTCGACAACGGCGCCAAAAATTTGATGCGTATTTTATTTTAAAATATATTTTACCAAGTTTTAAATTTATAAAACTTGATCTACCTGACAATGCACTAACTGGCAAAGAACCCGATCGTTAGTAGTACAGAATGGTAAATCCGAGGTCGTCCCAATAGCTAAGATTTAATTAGTTTTAATTTGAAATGTCACATTTTGAAAATGGTTTTTGATTTGAATTGAAAGGATTTAAAAATAAAAATAAAATAAATAACTAAAAATAAAAGAGTTGGATATATCAAAAGAGAAAACGTGATAACCTAGTTACTTCATTACTACTGTTATGAAAATATTTTCCTGTGCAATGTTAAACTATGGTTTCATTAGTGGTTTCTAAGGTAGATAGACTTGAATATGCATATATATAGTCTATCCTATACTCTCTGCGATTTTGAATCAGTCCCAAATCATCTGGGTGGTAGGTTATCCAGGTTGCAGTGATTAATCCAACTATTCCCAAAACATATCTAGTAATCTATAAAGATTATTAACCCTCTTTGAAAGAGATCCTGTGCTTTTTAAGTATATTAAGTGATAGGTGTGGTGACTGGTTAGTTCCTACACCAGGTAAGGAGTTAGTGATCCTCCCTAGTACCCATTGGATCGCATATTGACTAGATAATCTAATAATGGGGCAAGCTAGGTCCAAATCACCCATACTACCAAAACCCAGGGTTGCACGAGAGTCAAGGAATATCTAACGAAACCATAATCGAACAGGAAACAATCATAACAGAAGTAACTACATAACTAGGCCAGCACTTTAAGTACTTAGCCGCTCATGGTAACGGAAACACAACAAGAAATAGAAGAAATCATAGATTGAAAACTCATAATTCTTACAGTATTCGTATTTGAACGATTAAATACAAAAAGTAAGTAAAGTGTTATCTCCTTTGGACTCCAGGTAGACTTCTTTGAAGGTTGGAAGCCTATGTCGCCTCTCCAATTGGTTGTGGAATTTTTAGTATTATTTTGAATTTAATACTGTTTATAAAGTTTTTTGATGAATATATTGTCATTTTTAGTTGCAGTGATCTGCATTTTAATGAAAAAAATGTGATTAACTACTGTTTATAGATGTTTATAGATGCTTTAATGATGTTATAGTGATAAGTTTTAACTGATTAGAAATGACTAGTTGATGATATTGTTAATGAGTGATTTATAGATGAAATGACAGACTTAAGCCTTTGCCGAATGCTTAGACACATCCTATGCCTTCGGCACAGCCGAGGCTATGCCTTTGTAAAAGTCAAATGCTATGACTTCGCCAAACACAGAGGCTATGCCTTCGCCAAAGGGAAAGGATACAAATTCACAAAAAGCAGGCTATTCCTTCGGCAAAGCTGAAGGATAAGACGCATGTTGTACTTTTGGCAAAAGCAGAACGCTTAGTTTAAATAAAACAAATAAAACATGATTTGTTAGATACAATCATATGTGATAATTATAATATGAAACTGTAAAAAAGTTTTATATTATATCATATATGATACAAGTTAGGTTTTAAAGCTTTTATGGAAATTTTGAACATGTTATTTGTATGAAAAGTATGATTAGAAGGCTTAGCAGATCACAATGCATGTGTTTAAGTATACGCCTGAAACAAAAAATAACATGAAATTATGACAATCATATATGATAATTGAAAAAATATGTGTTATATTTATTTTACTCTTTAATATCATACATGAAAAAATTAAGACAGTGACTATGCCTTCGGCAAAGCCGAATACTATGCATTCACCAAACCCAAAGGCTATGTGTAGGATCGATATTCCTTAATGAAACACTGATATACTGTCAACTATGCGGAATCTAGTTGGCAGTACTTATGAAGAACACACAACAGTTTCTCAAACGATTTCTTTTATAAACCTTTTGAATCTGCCTAAATTGCAGATCCCTAATACAATACTAATAATTCTCAACTTAGTGTTTTTCTATGTTTTTTCTATATCTTCTAATATCTTCCTAGAGATCCTTTTATAAACATAAGGATAACCTCTAGTAGATGTACAGTCCTTGTATATCATAAACACTAATTGATACTTATCACTAATAACTGTTACAAGATAAATGCTAAAACAACCGTTTAAACTTTATAGTTCCTATATCCACGGCAGTACTTCGATCTTTGACTGGCAGTACTTTGACTTTCTATTTAGCAGTACTTTGATCTTTCACTTAGCAGTACTTTGACTTTTTGACTTGTATTTCCCAACAATCCTCCCCTAACTTGAATTCTACTTGCTTGACTTCAAGTTTCTTGATCGTTGGTCTTCTTTGTTAAGCATCAGTCTGTCTTGTCATTTAAGCAGTACTTGCCTTCAATCTTTTTCGATAAGCTCATAGGAGCTTAATTATAAGTTGAGGGTCTTGACTAATGGGTCGTTGGGCCGGTTGGGCCCGAACGTGGCATGTTGCATCGTGAGAGGTCCATTGGTTTCTCTAACCATATATAGGATTCGAAAACAGTCCTAGCAATTATATTTCATTTGTTAGCCCCTATACACTAGTCGTGTTACACATGCAAACATTGGTTTAAGTCGTGTATACCTTCCAAAGCCATTGTGTCATGTTTATTTGAAATGTTTATGTATAGTTTTCGTAAAAATCGTGTATAAGCTATACGTATACATCAAAGTCACGTTTTTCATATAAACGAATGGTTTTAAAGTCTCACTTGTTAATAACCCACGTGTTACGTGTTCCCTTGTACTCTTACACCACACAAGTCGTTATACGCCATATCATTGCGTATAACACGTATATTTCGCACTTAATATGTGTGAAAGTTACTAAAGCAATCATATAAACATATACTGAGTCATAAAATTAAAACATAATAATTACAAAAAAAAAAATAAATAAATAAAAAATAAATAAATAAAAAAAAAAAAAAAAAAATAATAAAAACAAAAAAAAAAACGGCTAGTAACAAATTAAAAACAATTATAATAGTAAGGATATAGGGTTAAACCACGACTTACAAGGGTCCTAATGCTTTGGTTCAAGTGTGCGTGGGAAATGAGACAACCCACGTATTATCTATACGTCCAAATGATTTACCAAGACTCTAAGACTTTGTGTATATCCAATCCTAGCTCGTATACACTTCTTAATACTTCTTATACGCGAACTTAAATACACCTTGAATCCTTAGAATGAAATATGAGCGTGTATGGTTCGGTTATCACTTAACCCGAATGTAATTGAGAGTAATGAGAATGGTTTTTGCTTGAGAGAGAGTTTGAGAGTTTTAGAAGTGTTCAAGTGTATATGTGAGTGTGTATTTATAGGCAATGAGCTAGTTAACTTCCCTAGTCACATAACAAACCAAACCGTGCCCTAATCCTAGTGGTTTTTGAGGATTTCTAGTTTGTTACCCATTGTATTAAGCTAAACCACTAAGTACAAGCTTTAATTAGGCAAGTGATGTACAAGATTTGCTTGATTCTTGAAATCTTAAGGATTTGTGTATATACATGCATGTAGCCGTGGCCTAAGGGGCAAAAGGGAGGCCATTTGGTTAATATCCAATGTGTAAAGGCTAATGGGAGACATTAAGTACTAACCTTAATTAACCAAGTGATGTACATGTACTTTGGGAGATCATTAGAAGATTTCTAGGTGTGTTTGTGTGCATAACCGGCCCCTAGTGGGTTGCCTACACAAAATTGATTTAAATTAGAGTTAAGGTTTTAAAAGTGGGTATTTGTTTGAGTCTAGGTAAGTCTAGGTGTTTCCGGGGTGTGTCCAAATGTATTTTATTGCGAAACGTAAGCCCTTTACGTGACCAATAAAAATAAAGTACGTAAAGTTAATAATTAACTTCTTAATAATTATATGACACTTGGTTGATGTAAACCTTAATTTATTTGATGACCGTTTACATAAATTGAGTATTTCTTGTCTACGCGATTTAGCTTAAAAGTAAATATTAAAAGTAAACGCGTATCGGACCAAAATAAATAGTGTCAAATAATAGATGTCGTTAAATGACTTGAAATTGAGAAATGTTACATTTATATTCATGGAAGACATAAATTTAGCATGATCACATGTTCTGTGATTGGTTCTCTTGCACTTTTTACAAAACATGACTTCATAACAATTCTCAGAGAGAGGATTATTTTGTCCACACAGTTTACAATTTATTTAGAATTGAGTTTTATATTTGTTTTAAAATGCATTGGGAGGAACCTTTTTAGAATTCTTGTTTCTAAAGTAAGATGACTTATTCTTGCTAATTTGTAATTTTATTTCATTAAGTTCTATCATTACAATAGCCAAAGGAGGATCATCTTCCATTTTTACATTCTTTAACTTACCAGCGGGAGCTGAATTAGTTTTAGAGGTTGAAGAACTTCTGTTGCCTCGAGCAGGAGCTGTGGAAGGTTCATTTATTATGATACCTTTTAAAGTTTCAGCTTTGAATATGGATTTTGACTTCAAAATTGATTTGATAGTCTTTGGTCCAGAAACATGTTCAGCACCAATCAACTTCTCTAATATGGGAAGGGGGTGCTATAAACTGAAGATTCATCCGCTAAATGATAATCAGTCGCTGAAGAGCCAGAGACAACAACTGAATGGTCAGTTGTGTTTCTTTTTTATTCATTTGAGGGTACCTTACCAGTATCATGATTTGATAGAGTATAATCTTCAACTTCAGATAACTTAGGTTTATTTTATACCAATAATTGACACCTCTGAGTTATCTATGGAAGACTTTACAAACTTTAGGTCTTTTGGCCCAAAGCTGGAGGTATCTTTAGTGAGTTGGTTAATTCCTAAGATTTTCTTCTTTTGAGTGGGAATTTGTTTACTAATACACTAATTAACTTTATTAGAACTGTTTAACCATGCTTCTGTAATAGAAGATAGCTCTTTCAGTTCATTTCTTAAGTTTTGATTCTCTTTGAGAATCTCAGTGTTTACATGCTGCATGCTAAGAAGATCAAGCTTTTGCTGCTTTATACCAATAGTTATTCTTTATAATTGTAATTTCGATCTTGAAAAGATTTTGATGTTTTGACATGAGATTGTTTCGTTTATTCTTCATACTCTAGTTTAGATCAATACACATGTATAATTCTAGAAAAGGATTTTTATCATCATTATCTTCTATTTCAAGAAGAGTGTGTACCTTTTTCATAGAGATCTTAATCCATTCATCATTTTTGGCACTTTCTTTGCCAACATAAACTCTTTCTTCATCAACAAGAGCCATAAGAGTGATATGTGTTTAATCACATATAAATTCTCTTTATTAAAACAAGCTTAAATTACCAAAAATACATAAGAATGCATTGTATATGTGTATTTTGTAATTTGTAATGTGCATGTTTCAGATATATACTAAAAAGGACAAAAAACAAATCCAAACGGAGGAAACGAGCAAGGAAAGGACTTGAGCGCGGAAACCAAAGCCAAGGCGTATTCATGGGCAACCCGTAGCCATTTAATGGGCCGGGTCAGCCCATTGGAATTTGAATGATATTAAGTCCAAAACCTTAAGTCTAAATCCATTATCAATCTGGCCTAAGTTAAATAATAAAAGTCCAAACCCAACACCCCGGTCCAAGTTAAATGATAATAAAAATGGGTCAAAAGTACTTTTTACCTTTCCCTCCCACATTTACCCGGCATCAAACTAACACAAGATTAATCCCTTAATCTCTCCAAGCTCTCAAATCTATCTAGAAGGCCTATGTGGCATGATGTGACATCAATCCTTGGCCACGCTGGCGATCCTAAGCAATATCATTGGCTGTTGAGATGTGGATAATGATCCAAGGGTAAAAAGATGGATTGAATTTTTGTTGCAAATTAAGGGCTCGAATTGAAGATTGGGACGCTCCTTTTAAAGACCCCCCCCCCCCCCCCCCCCCATGAAGCGTCATATCCTCACTATAAATAGAGAGGCAATCACACAGTAGTAATGTGTAGTTTTTAATCTTGTTTTTAGTCGTTTTAGCTTAAATTTAGCTTATTGTCTTTTAATTATTGTATTCTCATTTAAAAAACATTGTAAACGTTTGATTATTAATAAAATTTTAGTTTCCTTTATATTGTGTTTTAAATTATGTTTTACTTTTATGGCAATGTTTGTGGGGGTGGGGTGAGTGGGGGGGGCGGGTGGGGGGGTGGGGTGTTTAATATGTGTTTAGAAATCATAAAATAAGCTCAATAAGCTCTTTTCACTTAATAAGCTAATACTTATTCAATTAAGCTAGCTTATAGCTTAACTGAATAAGCAGTTCACTCAAACTACCTCAAAATACTTGAATAAGCCATTTGGAAGATAAGCCAGATTTGGAAGGGCTTATTCAGAGCTTATTCTTTAAGCAGCTTGTAGATTTAAGCCCTTTTGAGCAATCTAGATCCATGTATAGCTTGGATCAAGGTACATCTCCTATTTCACTTCTTAGCTTATTTATATGTTCAGCTTATCATACTGCTCATGTGCTTTAGTTTTTTTTGCTTAGTTGTGCTTATTTTAATCTTATCTAGCTTAATATTGCCTTAGTATTTGCTTTAGAAATAGTTTAGTTTTAGTCTTATATTAATATGACAATTTATTAGTTTAAACAACTTATTAGAATAACTTTTTGTTAAGTGCTTATTTTTCCTAAGTGTTTGCTTATTTGTCTTCAAATATCATAAAACTTAATCTGTTTTTGCATTTCATAGCTTAATGTAATCTGTTTTAGTCTAAAAATGAATTTGCAAGTTTTAAAGGGGTGTTTGGGATAAGAATTTTAATATGTTTAAAGGATATGAAAACTATTTTTGGCACTTAATCTGGTTTTCATAAGCTCTTATTAAGTCTAAACAATAATTTTTACAAGCTTAAAATAAGATTTATTTAGTTTTGAAGTTGTTTTAACAAGTGTTTAAGTCTGTTAGCTTAAAAGCCTTTTTATGCAGATCTTTTGAGAACATATCCTAACTTAATTTAGGTTTATTTTTGTTACAATTAGCTTATTATAGTGTAGAGTCATGCTGTTTTAAGTTTTTAGTGTGTCAATTTGCTTTAATTTTTAGCTGCAAAAGTTGTCATTCCATTTAAAAAAGCCAAAAACAAAAAATAGTCGTAACTGTCATTTTATTTTGTCCTTTCTAGCTTATTTCTTTAGTATGTTTGCTTAAATCCAGCTTATTTGTCTTATTTGAGTCTAGGTCTTAATCTGTTTTCAAGTTTTAGATTCTTCCTAATGCTTATTTGTTCAATAGCTTAGCTTAAAGTTGTCAAAAGTCCTTAAATTCTGTTTTTGAGTCTAACTGTTTTAATACTTTTAGATTATTTTCCGCTTTTTGTTTTTACTTATTTCTAGTCATTCAAGCTTATTAGGAGTAGGTCTAGGTCTGTCTCAGCTTGTTTACTTTTCTTATTGCTTATTGTGTCCAAAAAGCCAAACAGTTTTGCTTATTACTTCATATTCTTAAAATCCATAACTGTTGCTTTTGATTGCTTTTTCCTAGCTTAAAAATAAGTTTTTGAAAAAGTTGTTGTAACACCCCCAAAAATGGGTCGCAGCGGAATATGTTTTCCAGGGAGCGTACTTTTAGTACATTGCACCAGTCGAGGTGAACGACCTTAAGTGTGTTTGAAAAGTATTCTTGAAAGTTTAGACTCCAATGTTCCTCAAATAGGCCAAGCATCTATTTCATCTGAGAAAAACATGCTTAAAAGGGTCAACATAAAGTTGGTGAGTTCATAGGTTTTCGTAAGTATAATTGTAAATCCCAAAACTATATATATAGGTCTACCGTGATCTAGTTTCGCCCATACAAGCTTGCAACGATATAACCGAAATATATAGGTTTCTTAGATAAAATTCCCAAAAAGTTTCAAGTTATATTGTAATGAAGCACTTATGATTATCACACAAGTTTCAGTTTTATTGTAATTGAAGCACAATATATCAATATGTTTCAAAGTTTTTTTATTGCCACTTTATTTCACGGCAATGTAAGATTCATATGTGTATAAATAATTGATTACGTTACTCTAAGTTCTGGAACTGCTTCGTAGAATCATTATAAGTATGCCCACTTTATTCAAGGCCGTAAGGTTCAGATTCATCAGTATGTCGTGTTGTGCTCCGACAATGTTATAACGTTCGTTAGTTCGATCTCGAACTAGTGATAGCTAATCACCCAAACGGGAGTAGTCAACCCCCAATAGATCTATCTCATAACACTCGCGCTTACCCTCCAGGTAATTAACAGTCCACTCCACTTAAGCTAATCCGTAATCATTCGAGTAAAAAAAAATCAAGTATGTGTTTACGTCTAAAAAGTAAACCAAGTAGTGTATCTCATCGCGAGATATATAAAAGAGTATATAAACCAATTTGTTATCAACCATATAAATGCATTTGTAAACAAGCATGTTCTCACCCCAAAACTTATAAAACAAATCATGTAAAACGTGGGGCTATGAACTCACCTTGAGTGAATGATAATCTCAAATATCACAGATAAAGCGTCACGTAAACGATCGAATGCAACCTATTTAAATTAAGGTCGTATAAGTACTAATCACATTGATGACTACTACCATGCATAATTCTATATAGCTAATCACCATCTAATTGTTTTAGTGAAAACATGTTTATAAAATCAAAACATTTATAAACATACTTTTGGTAAAAACGCCATAACTTTCACGTTTTAAGTCCGTTTCTTGCGTTTCTTATGCCCATCTTTTCGTACTAAGACGAGTTATCAAAAATTGACATTTTTATATTTTTGGTCCTCTGGTGAACAGTACTTTTTACTGTTCACACCAGATCCTATGTTTACTTAAATCGTTTTCGTTGTCGTAAAACCCGTAAATGTCGTATTTTATTCGTTATAGCTCCGTTTTTATCGATTCTTTCGATCACGTTCTCGTTTTTGAAAGTTCTATCATTTTATGAGGTTTACAAAAATAAAAGTTCCTGTCATGAATAGTAACTTTTATAAAAAATGTTTTATAAAAGTATTAATTGTCAAAAACTTGCGAAATTCATAACTCATTCGTTATTAATTGAAAAATTACGATTCTTATCATTTTGGAATCCTAAAAATATGTGTAATCTGTTAAAAATATCAAAATTGCTGTTATATATAATTTTTATAAATTTTTTTATAAAAAATCTTTTATAAATCCGTTTATTTATCGTATAACTTGTTTTTGTAGTAACTTTTTCGTTATCAAACCGTTTATCAAGTATAAAGTGAATATATTTTTATACAACTTTTTGGCAGAAAGTTTGAATGACTTTCTTAAGTCCTTATTTATAACTTTACCATAAGTCTTATATTTCATATATGTCATAAGTGTTACTTATAATAAGAGTCCATTAGTCCATAATTGTCCATTTGTGTCCAAATTTACCAAGTCCATATTAACACTTTTAACCCTTAATTTTCATATGTAAAACCATTTATAATCACTAGTTTATAAATACTTTTTATTACATATAAACCATGAGTGTACAAGTGTATTTCTTCTAACATGACTTTATTTTAGTGTTCAAGTAACATGATTAAAAGTCCATAATCAACATTAATATGTCATTTGCCTTTCTTTTACTTGTAACATATTAGGTAACTTTATAAACCCTAATTAATACATAATTATTTTTATGCTTAACCAAGAGTGTAAATCCATTATGTGTCCATTTTACATGATGCAATTAACATCATAAGATACATAAAAGTGTACAATATAATGACAACAAGTAAAAACTCCTTTTTACATGTTCAAAATCCTAAATGGTGATTCAAGTTATAAAGAAATAACATATGCATATAATGATAATTGTAAGAACATAAAGAGTTCTAGATAACGTTATTATGAATGAAGATGATGACTAACACAATCTAAACCCTTGTTTAGATTTATAAACCTCTGCACTATAGGAACCCTAGTTTTCCATGTGAAAACCTAACTTTTCTTTCTTGATTAATATTGAAAATGGATAAACAAATGCTGCAAATGCCTTAGTATATCTTAGGATAGATGTGTAATGGCTTGTATATGTTGTATAATTTTTTGTATGGTTTATTTCTTTGGATGGTTTTGAGCCGTGGGCTTCAAGGGTGACAAAGGGAGTGTTTATTTGATTTTTCACTTTGCAAAAAGAAGAGTGTGTGTGTAATTTCTCTTTTACAAGTATTATATACGTTCATGACTAGTCAAGGGAACCATTTGAGGGTTTTATGGGTGGTCTTGGTCAAAGAAAGGTTGGTCTTGGTCAAAGAGACATAGGTCTTATGAGTTAATGTATGTACAATGTAAGTTGGAATTTCTTGTTAGATTTTCTTGGTCGATCACTGAAATCCGGCCAAGGCATGTTATGATGATAATAGTATGTATTGGGTATTAAAAGTGGGTATTGGTTGAAGTAGAAAAGTTTTGTGGTTCCGGGTATGCCCTAAACTTATTTATTCGGAAAGTAAAACACTTTCGCAAACGTTAAAAATAAAATAAACAACGTATCCATAATTTATTCTAAAATTAATTATTTACATACTTGCTTGATGTGAAACATTTTAATTATTTGATGTCGTTTATATTGAACGATAATTTTTGGCGTTGCGCGATTTAACTTAACGTTTACGATTTTAAACAAACGCGTACAATACTAAAAGATACATTGCGGATTTATTGACGACATCAATAACCCTAAACCACGGGGTGTTATAGTTGTTTTATTAAAAGTGCTTATTTTAGCTTAATCTTTAGCTGTTTTCAAAAAGAAATTAAAAAAAAATATTCAAAAAGGAAGTCACAGGGTTCGAACCTGTGACCTCCATCTCACAACACACACACCTTACCAACGCGCCCTTGGGTCTTTTTCATTTACCACTTGCAACATTAAATACTTAAGTCTCTTTTAGGATTTAGCTTACTAGGCTTATTCGAATTTTCCCAGCTTATTGGTTTAAGCTTTTTGAGTCGTTTTTCTTTAGAAACCTTAGGAATAGTATCTAGAATTTTTATAAATTTTCTTAAAATTTTAGGATTAAGTTTAGTATTTTTAATATAATTTTTAGTATTATTTAGTTTAAAAAATAGTTTTAATTAGTTTAAAAATTCAAAAAAATATTTTCTGTCATTTTAAAAATAGTTTAATGCATTTTAGTTTAGAAATTTGCATTTTAAGTTTTTAGAATTTTATTTTGTCATTTTTAGTTAATAAGTTGGTTTGATTTAGTTATTAATTAGTTTTAATTGCTTTAAATGTCGTTAGAATTTTAAACTGCTTTAATTTCTAGTTTAGCGTGCCTTTTATGTGTTTTCCCTTTGCGTTTTTAGATTTAGAATCCAAATCTAAAATATCGATTATTCAAGCACGCGATCACGAACCGAAACAAGGTTTTCAATTCACACTTCGTCGGGATACAACATCCGGGAGATAAAATATTGTTTGTCCTCAAGCAATTTTTATATCAAACGGGATACTTTCTATACTATTACTTATTTGGTATTTTAGGATATATATATATATTGTATAGACTATTTTATTCGAATCAAGTTTTTGGCGCCGCTACCGGGGAAGTTGTGAAACGAATTTCGAGTTGAAGTTTGAATATTAGTGCATTGAAGATCCTTTCCCGTGAAGTTATCGTTTGTTATTTTTATAAAACCATAAAAATACAAAAATATTTTGTTTTCTGTTAGATATTAGAAAAAGACTCGGTCACCCCGTGTATTTTACTTGTTTATTATAGCTCGTAGTTTTAATGTTATAGTACGTTTTCGGTTTTAAGTCGAGGTACGAATACCGTATATTGTAAGTATATATATTAGCCTCTTCCAAACTTTGGAAGAGGTTAAGCTAGTCATAAATTCCATTTATAAAGAAAACACTTTCTCTCTCTAGAATATATTCTCTCTAGTGTTTCTCTCTCTAGAAACTAGCCAGATCCAAGAATCGACCCCGTGTTATGATATAAGAAATACCACATTTTCAATTTATTATTAAAAGTTTAAAATACAAAAAAAAATGAAAAACAACAAAAATAACTGTTGTGTCACTCGTGAAAACAGCTCACCTTTAGATAAACAAACTATAAGAGAGGTTTAAGGAGGGTTGATCCTACGAACTTCGCCGAAAAGGAGAAGGTTTTAATAAGCTTAGCGTTTACCGCTTTCTTTGTGCGTTGTTCTAGAAGAGTGACCGTAACACTTGTTCGATTTTCGGTTACAAAAATATTTTTGTTCTATCTTATTTTTCTTAACTTGTTTTTAGTGCATGAGCACTCGGTCTACTTCTTTTAATCTATTTTCTCCGCTTAGAGACCCTGAGAGTCTTATTTGACAAAGGAATTTAGGTGAACCGTCATCTCTTTTTGACTTCGAAGAAGTTATGAGCATTCCTCATAATAATTAGGGACCGCCTCCTGCGGGACCCCCTCCTCCTAAAAATAATGGTCCACCTCCGGTAGTAAGACCTAATAGGCTAGTTCCCCGATCGATGGAGGAGTTATGCTAACCGTCTATAAATAGACGGGGCAGACCAATAACCCCAATTCCAATTCAAGCTAAGGATTTTAGACTTCGTCATCACATGATTCAACAAGCTCAAAATACTTGCCAATTTCACAGATTACCAGGAGACGATGCAAATAGACATATTAACAAATTTTTGGAAGTCACTCAACATATGAAGCAAAATGGGGTCTCCGATGACGCCCTACGTCTATCTCTTTTCCCATATTCCTTGACACATCATGCTACTGCATGGTATGATCGCCTTCCAAGGAATTCCATCCACTCTTTTGATGATATGATGAGGAAATTCCTCTCAAAATATTTTCCTCCTTCAATGGTGACTAAATTGAGGAACGAGATCACAAAATTTTGACAAGAACCGAAAGAATCATTATTCGAGGCATGGGAGCGTTACAAATTGTCCATTGATCGGTGTCCTAACCATAACATGCTTTTAGTTACACAATTAATAGTTCTATTTTATGGGTTGACATTAAGGTATCGGGATAACCATCAATGTTGGCAGCAGGAGGTAACTTTTTATGCAAAGACACCGAAGAATGTTACGAATTGATCGAGATCATGACGGCCTCACCCCAACATTGGGCAATTCAGCAAACTCGAGACGAGACATCTAGAACTATCTCTTTTACTACTACCGAGAGTCTAGAAAATGATTTTGTAAAAGTTTTTACTCCCAGAACTTACCCCAACTCGCATAACACTCGAACTTGCAAACCGATCGGTTGCTTATCCAAAGGGTGTTGCCGAAGATGATTTTGTAAAAGTAGGAAAATTTATTTTCCGACTGACTTTGTTGTAGTTAATTACGATCTTGATCCTCAGGTTCCTCTCATCCTCGGGAGAAATTTCTTAAGAACGGCACGAGCTTTAATCGATGTACATGGTGAAGAGTTAACTCTTCGAGTCAATGATGAGGCCATTATGTTTAAAGTCAGGCACACTTCGAGATACTCCCGTAATTATTATGATGAAACGGTTCATCAAGTCAATGTCATAGACGTTGCTTGTGAGGAGTATGCTCAAGAAGTGCTTGGATTTTTAGATTGTTCGACGAGTGGCAATCCCACTCCTTCAGATCCTATCATTGCTTCTTCTTCCCCCTTGTTCACTCCTTTTGAAGGAGGAGATTTCATTTTGGGAGAGATAGAGACTTTTCTACATACCCTGGATGAGCTTTCTAATTGTTAAATGAAGACCCTTCTCCGAATCTCCCTCCGATGAAGAATTACAACCTTAAGTAAGTTTATGTTACTATGTCAAAGCCTTCGATCGAAGAACCACCAGAACTCGAGCTTAAGAATTTACCTTTTTATTTAGAATATGCATTTTTAGAAGGAACTAATAAATTACCCGTCATAATTTCTAAAGAATTAAAAGATGAAGAAAAGGCCGACCTTTTAAAAGTTCTTAAGTCACACAAATGGGCCATCGCATGTAATATTTCTGACATTTAGGGCATCAACCCTCGTTTTTGTACTCACAAGATCTTAATGGAAGATGACTTCAAACTGGCAGTTCAACATCAAAGAAGGGTGAATCCGAAAATTCATAAGGTTATCAAAAAGGAAGTTATCAAACTCCTTGATGCCGGATTGATTTACCCTATCTCTGATAGTCTGTGGGTGAGTCCCGTTCATTGTGTGCCTAAGAAGGGTGGCATGACCGTAGTTGAAAACGAAGATAATGAGTTAATACCCACTAGGTTAGTTACGGGATGGCGAGTTTGTATTGATTACCGAAAGCTTAATGATGCCACTCGTAAAGACCATTTCCCGTTGCCTTTTATGGACCAAATGCTAGAACGTTTAGCAGGGAACGAATACTATTGTTTTTTAGATGGATTTTTCGGATATTTTCAAATTCCAATTGACCCGCAAGACCAAGAGAAGACTACCTTTACTTGCCCTTATGGGACGTTTGCCTACCGACGTATGCCTTTTGGCTTATGTAATGCTCCGGGCACGTTCCAAAGGTGCATGATGGCCATTTTTCACGATATGATCGAGGAAACAATGGAGGTCTTCATGGATGATTTCTCGGTCTTTGGGGATTCTTTCTCGTCTTGCCTTTCCCATTTAGACAAAATGCTAAAACGAGGTGAAGACACTAATTTAGTTCTAAATTGGGAGAAGTGCCATTTTATGGTTAAAGAGGGCATTGTCCTCGGCCACAAAATTTCTATGTCCGGGATTGAGGTTGACAGAGCTAAAGTTGATGTTATAGCTAAACTCCCTCATCCGACTTCCGTTAAAGGCGTTCGTAGTTTTTTAGGTCACGCCGGGTTCTATCATCGATTTATTCAAGATTTTTCTAAAATCGCCCAGTCGATGACCCATCTTCTTGAAAAAGAAACTCCGTTTATTTTCTCGAAAGAATGTATTGAAGCGTTTAATATACTTAAAAAGAAGTTAACCAAATCTCCGATTTTAGTTGCCCCCGATTAGGACCTACCAATTGAAATTATGTGCGACGCTAGTGATTATGCGGTAGGTGCAGTCTTGGGGAAACGTAAGACCAAACATTTTCAGCCTATACACTATGCAAGTAAGACCATGACGGATGCTCAAGCACACTACACGGCTACGGAAAAAGAATTATTAGCCGTGGTGTATGCTTTCGAGAAATTCCGGCCTTATTTAGTCTTATCGAATACCATAGTGTATACGAACCACTCGGCTCTTAAGTATCTTCTTGCTAAACAAGATGCTAAGCCGAGATTGCTTTGGTGGATTCTTCTACTCCAAGAATTTGATGTCATTATTCGTGATAAAAAAAGGAGCGGAGAATCTCACGGCCGACAATTTGTCTAGATTAGAGAATCCTCATCAAGGTGATCTCGAGAAAAAGGAAATTACCGAAACATTTCCTCTTGAGACCCTTGGAATGATATCTTTTCATGGTGATTCTAATACCATATGGTTTGCCGACATTGCAAATTACCATGCGGGAAATTTTATAGTGAAAGGGATGTCGTCCCAACAAAAGAAGAAATTCTTTAAGGACGTTGACAAGATCTGATTATACTTATAATATATTAATATATTTATTTATATATATATATATCCTATATATTATTTTTAATTATATATATGTCTAATCTTAAATATAATAGGGTAAGAATCAAAAATCTCAATTATGGTAATCCGGGAGTATGATTCACGGGTCGTTATCCCCAACGAGGAATGCAATTGAAAGTCGAGAGTCGGTTTGATATCAATGCTTGAATTGGACAAATTTAGGATTGGTTTTCTAAATCTAGGAAAAGCAAAGTAATTTATACTAAAAACAATTAAAGGCACTAAATTTAAACTAAAAACGCAACACGGGAATCCTAAAAACGCGTCTAAAATATTAACTACTTCAAATTTTAACCCTACACTAGAAATTTTTGCATGTAAACCCTAAAAATGACAACAAAATGGATCCTTATGGGAAAACAGCTTATACCCCTACAAAGCTTATCCAATAAGCTATTTAAATAAACAAAGAAAAAGCATTTTGAAACTCAAAATGCCCTTTAAAATTGCTTATGAAAAAGCTGGTTGTTCATTTCACAATACTTAGAAAATTTTACAATCTTAACAAAGTACTACTTTGAGCTTAAAATTACGCCAACAAACAGATCCTTATGGATCTCATACCTTCAAACAGATTTAATTTGGACCTCAAAGAACTTATATCATCAACCAAAAACTATTTTGAAATTAAGAGAAAGCCACAAAAAGTAAATGAAAAAGCTGTTTATCAAGATTTCCACACTTAGAAAACTTTTGGACAAAACTTGACAGAAATAAAAAAACAACTATTGCAGGATTAAAGAGACTTATACTAATGCATTTTGACTTCAATAACAACTCAAAAACACTTCTTAAAAACTGTTAACAAAGTCTTAATCAATTAAGCTTTATGAATCCTTTTTTTTACATCACAGATTTAAACATTCAATAGACAAATCCTAAAAACAGACTTTCAAACCTTAAAACCTTTTAAAAACAGATTAAAACTCTTAAGAAAAACTTGTTAAAGTTGACTAGTGACCCACATGGTTCCAAACCCCATTTTGACTCATTTTGTAGGTTAAACCAAACACCCCTTTAAAAAGACTTTCTTGACATTTAAACTTGATTCAAACTGATTTAACCCACAAATTGTAAAGACTAGATGTTAAATAAGCTAGTAAGACAATATTAAGCAAGTTTAAATCGAAAAAATAAGCAATGAATTAAGCTAGAACATATTGTGTAATTCAACAAGCTAATTTAAGACAAATTTAAGAAAACTTAAACAAAGGATTTCTAAACTATGACAAGGCATACAAAAGCATTAGATAACATTAATAAGCATAAATAAGCAATTAAAAACAGACAATAAGCAACAATAAGCAGTAAAACAGTAAATAAGCTTAAAAAGTGAAAATGAAAACTTACAAACACCCTTGCTCAAAACAGGGTAAATAATCAAATCTACAAGCTCTAGCTTGTCAAAAGACAAACTAGTGAGGTCTATAAGCTCTTCCCAAGCTAGCTTATCATCCAAAGAAGCTGAGGTGTTTTAAGGGGTGGATCTTTTTAGTATTTTTTTAGATTTTTATGATTAAAACAGGAAATAAAAGAGATTAAAACAGTAAACTAAGGCTTGATTCAAGAAACAAAAAGCTTAGTGAAGCTTTTAGGTAAGATCTACAAGCTGCTTCATAGCTTTTCAAGGCTTGACAACTTATATAAAATGATCAAACACAGTATCTTAAAAACACAAACCTCAAACTTTTCATTAAAAACTTAAACTTTTACAAGGAATTTGAATTACAGAATAACTTTAAAAATTAAATGAAAATACATTAAAAAGAGACTAAAAACTTAGAACAACTACTAAAAAAAACTCCTTCACTACAAGGGTTAAGCCCTCTATTTATAGGCCGGATAGAAGGACCTAGATCCTTGGCTTAGTTTTCTTGTGTGAGAGGAAAAGAAGCTTCAATCTTGGCCCTTTAAATCATCTAGTGCTTCTTTAAATCCATCACAACCTTTGATTGTGTCCACGCAATCATTCCCCAATGATTGCTTTGGATCGCCAACGTGTCAGGGGCCAAAAACGTCACCCATTGCATCATTTAAGCTTCTAGAAGGGGGTTTAAGTGGGTTTAACCTCGGGGTAAGAGCAATTTTAGGGATGGAGGGTGAACAGTAACAATGGGGGGAGTGAGCGAGAAAAGGGGTTGTTCTGTTTGTTTGATTGGGTGAGGAGTTTGGTGGATTAGCAAGAATGGTCCCTCTATTTTATACGAATATATTGAAACTTTAGTCCTTTGGAGTTTATAACTGTTCGCACCGTTAGTCCTTAAAGGGACTAACGGGGGTGTTATAGAGGGAATGGGGAAAACGGGGTATTAAGTGTGTTGGGCTTGGTGTTTGGGCCGGTGTTATAAAGAGAAAGGTGATCTGAAGGATTTTTTGGATGCTTAGGTGGTATAAGGTATAAGTGGGCTGTCCCGGGCCCACAAGGTGGTACGGGTGGGCCCACTTTTGGCAATTTAGGTTTTCTCCGGGTTGGTTTCGATGCTCTTTCCAAATCCACTTCCCGAGTTGAATTTGACTGACTTTTGTTGACTTTGACTTTTTGACTTCGACTTTGATTTTGACTTCTCTTTATGCCTATATTAAACTAAACAAAATAAAGTCTAATAATAAAACCACATAATCGACACTTTTCATAAACCTAACACTGCATAATACAAATGCAAAACTTACAAATACAATGTATTTTTGGTGCGTTTTTAGTCATTTAAGTCCGGTTTTAGTGGTCAAAGGTATGTGTAATTAAACACATACCAAAATCCCCCATACTAAGATATTGTCTTGTCATCACGCAATGCTATAAGTAAGCACTTAGAAAACTAAGAATCTCGATCCCCCTGGACTAATTACCTCGAAAAGTAGCTAAGTGTTCATCGAGGGGAATTAAAGAATCAATAGCTTCGAAAATCTCCATTTTTACCATTTTTAAAGATATACACTTATTCCTAATATTTTTGTATTTTTCCTTTTTCTCATTATTTTTTTTATATATATTTTAGCAACTAACTAATTTGACTTTCGTTATTTTCATAACCGTTAGGGATCATAGAACAAGATGTCTTTCGATCCGAAAATGCCCCCAAAAATGATAAATTCATCGTTCCCGGCTTTTTACTCGCTCCAAACCAAGATTAAACGAAATCACCGTTAAATATCAGTTAAGATGCTAACACTACTCATATTTGCAACTTGTGAACTTTTCACTCCCGACAATTATTATATCTTAGGTGAATGTGCCATTTTGAGTTTCAACCATGGATCAACGTTTTGCAAAATTCTATGCTTCACGTTCCACCCGAGAATAATGAGTTTGAAGGCGAGATCATCCCATGTAGCGACTTTCGTCTTGGCATATCCCAGCCTTGCAGCTAAGTGACCAGGCTTTTGACACCCCACAGAGACTAATATCAGGACTCACGGACCTTAGGTTTCAAAAACTCTTAGGCTTCCCATATACACATAGCTTATTTAAAATAGAATAGTCAAAGTTCAAAAACATATTTAAATTTAACAAAAAGAGATCTATTTATTAATTCACACTTAATATTATAACATTGATGCAATTGTAACCCTCGACCTTTTAGAAGGCTGCAACATCGGTTGTGAGCCGGCAAGATACAGCAAACTTTTATCAGCCCACAGTTTATATTTATTATATTTTTCATTTTTCATTATTTTTCATATTATTATTATTATTTTTTTAATATATATAGAAGACTTCTTTTTGAAAAATTTAAGTATAAATTTGAACTAAGACTAAAAATTTTGCTATACACTATATAAAAATTGTTGATTTAAGTTTAATCTCCAAAAATAGCACGTATATTAATCCGGTTAGGAGCTTATGGGAGAAAAAGCCACAAATTACATACATGAGCTCTTAAGATTTCCAAATAATCCTTGTTTAGCATCCAACTCATAATCAACTCTATCATTTTTCGTTCTTCGCGAAGATCCGCGAACGCTTAGCCTAAAAGTTAAGGAACAAGCTAGAGCTCAACACGCTCGATCGAGTCAAAATTTATTCTTATTCTACCCAGCAGGAAAGTCAAAATTGTGACAAAACACTTATTTTATTTTTGAAAATTTTTAATTTTTTTCATTTTTTTGAAATTTTGGTGGTAAAAACGGGATTACGCGAAAACAACAACTGCAGGCACAATCAAATTGATAGATCCCCCCATACTAGAATTAAACATTGTCCTTAATGTTTTAAGAAGGGTCTCTACGTAAATCCTAAGCCGTTTATTAAGTATGCTTAAAGATAAACGTTAGTCGATAAGATTTGGATATTGGATTTCCCAAATGAAGCTGAGGATTTGAAGCTCTTGTGATCGAAGGACAAAACCACGAGCACGAGAGGCTTCAAAAATCCAGGACAATCCTGGACAATCACAAAAACACAAGCAAACGAGAATGGAAAGAGGCACACCATCTCTCAACAAAAAACACTTATTCATTACTACATAATATAACTACGGATAAGCATGGGTTGCCTCCCACGAAGCGCTTGTTTAGGGTCACTAAGCTTGACCCAATCCCCGAATTCATTTGTCCTTGGGGAAGGTTTGGAGATCCAGGACAACTAATTTTGGTACGTCCCCTCCAAAGTAGTGCTTAATTCGATGACCGTTCACCTTGAAATTTGGCCCGGAGTTTTGAGATAACTCAACGGTGCCATATGGAAAGACATGGGCAATGGTGAATGGTCCGGACCAACGGGATTTCAATTTTCCCGAGAACATCTTCAATCGAGAGTTAAAGAGGAGGACTTGATCACCGACGTTGAAAACGCGGTTTTTGATCTTTGAGTCATGGATCCTCTTTGTTTTCTCTTTATAGATCAAAGAGTTCTCATAGGCATGATCATGAAGTTCATTTAGTTCATTGAGTTGAACTTTACGGTGATCACCCGCGGTCTCAAGGTTAAAGTTTGCATGCTTCAAGGCCTAGTAGGCTTTGTGCTCGAGCTCGATCGGTAGATGACATGCCTTTCCGTACACGAGCTTGTATGGAGTACACCCGATGGGTGTTTTGTAAGCTGTACGGAAGGCCCAAAGTGCATCATCTAGTTTATCCGACCAAGATGCACGGTTCTCGCCCACGGTCCTTTCAAGAATTCGTTTCAAGCCACGATTGGATACCTCAACTTGCCCACTTGTTTGTGGGTGATACGCGGTGGAGAGACGGTGAGTAACTCCGTATTTAAGCATGACCTTTGCAAACTGGTCATTGCAAAAATGGGTTCCGCGATCACTTATGATAGCACGAGGGGCACCGAATCGGGCGAAGAGAGATTTAAGAAATTTGCAAACAACTCGGGCGTCGTTGGTGGGGAGCGCTTTCGCTTCAACCCATTTTGACAAATAGTCGACCGCCACGAGTATATTTGTTTTCCCGTCTTGAAGACGGAATGGCCGCCATAAAATCAATGCCCCATATGTCAAAGAGTTCACAAACTTTGGAGAGAGTTTTGAGGCATCTCTCATGTGCAAAATTTGCCTTGAATGTTGACAAATTCACATCGGTACAAAGTCTGGGCAAGCCTTGTAGATCATATGGGCCAATAGAAACCTGAATCGAAGATCTTTTTAGCGGTGTAATTGGCACCGTAGTGTCCCCCGGTGGGTCCACTATGGCAAGCTTTAAGAATGTCAAAAGCTTCTTGCCCTAAAACACAATGCCTAATTACTTGGTCAGCACAGATCTTGAATAGAAGGGGTCGTCCCAAAAGTAATGCTTCACGTCTTTGAAGAATTTTCTTTTCTGCTGGGTTGACATCCCCTTGATCACGAAAGTTTCCCGCTTGTAGGTGCGATGTCAAGCAAACCTTGGGTGTACTAGTACAAGAACAACAATCGAACAAGAGTTGCAAGAGGATTCTTCATATATCCTCCTTTGGGATCGAAGCTCATTCTTGTTGAGATTTCTCTAATCGTGTTAGTGATACACCCTAGGTTCTGAGCCTCCCTTCGTTCAACTACATCAAGTCGAACATCTTGAAGAGGAGCAGAACCCATCGGAGCAATCGCCGCCTAGAATCTTCTTAGCAAAGAGATACGTGAGGGCTGGAATGATCCTATACACAGTGCATTTGTTCATGACAAGGTAAATCAGAATTTTGGAATGCGTACACCTGGCTAAACATTGCTTTTTCTTCTGTCTGGGTGTAACGGAGTCCGCCTCATCATATGTTTTACTTGCATAGTGTCATAGGCCTGAAATGTTTCGCATGATGTTAGCCCCAAGACCTGCCACCTAAGGCGAAATCGCTTGCATCGCACAGAAGTTCAAATGGTTTCATTCCAGTCTGGGGCAATCAAGTGGACCTCGTTTAATTCTTTTTGAGAGTGTTAAATGCTCAATATCACTCTTTGAGAATAAACGAGGTCCTTTTTCCAAGCAAAGGGCATTGGGACGGGCTATTTTTGAGAATTCTGGATGAATATCTATAAAAACCCGGCATGCCCAAGAATACTAACGGACACCTTTTACCATAGTTCGGGTGAGGGAGCTTGGCGATAACGCAATCTTAAGCTCATCGACCTCAATCCCGACTTGGAGATTTTAATGTCCCAGAACAAGGGCCTTCCTTAACATGAAAATGGCTTTCTCCCCCATTTAGACTAAATTGGTGTCTTCACACCGCTTAAGCATCTTTTCCAAATGGGTTAGCAGGGAAGAAAGAATTTTACAAAAACCGAAAAGTCATAACCATATACACTTCCATCAGTTTTCTGATCATGTCCGTGGAGAGATTGCCATCATACCGCTCTGGAATGTGCCTTCATGGTAGAGGCCAAAGGCATGCTCGTAGGCAAAAGGGTCCGTAATGTGCAAGTAAATGTTGACTTTTTTCCTGATCATTTGGTCGATTGGTAGTTGAAAATAACCTGTAGAAACCCTCCGAGAAAACAATAGTATTATCGTCCCACAGCCTCTAAGCATTTGGTCCATGAATGGTAGTGGAAAGTGGACTTTTCGAGTGGCTTCATTCAACTTTCGAGTCAATGCCATACCCCCATCCCGTAACTAATCGAGTAGGGATCAACTCATTTTGCTCATTCTCCACTACGTAAAACCACCTTTCTTTGTACACAGTGTACTGCTACCCAGGGACTATCCAGATAGGGGTAAATTAATCCAGCTCAAGAAGTTTTTCAACATTTTTTTTTATGACATCGTGGATTTTTGGGTGTTACCCAGTTATTTTTTTTTTACCCTCTCTGATGTTGGACCGGCTGGTGTGTTAGTCCTCTTCCATTAAATTTTGTGAGTACAAAAGCCGGTTAATACCCTGATCGGAGAGTTCCAAGCGATGCTCGCTGGGACTGCAACACCGTTATGAAGCGGCTTTTTTCTCCCAGACACTTCCAAAGCTTTAGCATGATGACTGGTAAAACTTTGTTGTCACCTTCCTAAAATGCGTATTCGAGGTGGGGGAAGGTAAGTCCTTGAGCTCGACCTCAGAGTTCATTCAATTGATGTTCATCGGTTTTTGGCTTCACAAATCGTAAGTTCTTTCAACCCAGGAAAAATTAATTTGCACCAATGGTTGGGAAGTGGTGGATAAGGCTCACTATTTAGGATAGCTTCAAGAAAAAAATGCCCTCCTCGGGATTACATTCGACAAGCATCAATCCTGACTTATAACGAAGTATCAGAAAGTTCAGCTTCATTTCTTCAAATGAAATCACTACTCTCGAATGGAGTGAGGTTGGGAGAAGTTATCAACAATCGTTCAAAGAAGGAGTGGAAAATTTCCATTTGCTAATAACTTCCAAGAATCCTACAAACCTTCTTAAAAAAGAGAATATGCCTCACAAGCTATATCAATAAAGTCACTGTTAAACGATTCATGCAATTTAGGAAAATTTCGGACACCTACGTTTGAAATCACGGTATTAAGTCGTCCTGTCCGTAAGGTCATCTTTTCACCGTTGTACGCATCAATCAAGCCGCTTGCCGTCTTAAAACGGTCTTCCAAAAATCAACGGGACTCCAGGTCGCATCATAGTCAACTACCACAAAATTAGCCTTGAAAGTAAAGGTTCCAACCTTCACAAAAACATCTTCGGTTATGCCAGGTGGAGTAGAGTTTGATCGGTCCGCTAACTCGAGTATCAATCCTATTTTTGGTCCATCTTTAAGAGGATAGCTTTTCAAAGATGGAGAGTGGCATTAATTATGCTTTGCAGCCACCGAGATGGCCAAGGCCAGCATTCATACCAACTTCTGAAAATTAATCGGTTATCAAAAAATCTACCCCCGGGTCTCCTAATTTCCTCCGGAAATTGTCTTAAGGATGACTGCCACCAGTGCAATTTTCATTAACCGGTGTTTTGGTAATGCCATAGATCTTGTCTTGGTTTCAAAAAACTTTCGGAACAGCGGTGCAAACGCAAACTTAGGCATGTGCAGGAGAGCATCCGCGAAGCTTAGCTCGAAGTGGAGATTCCGAAAAATTTCCATAAATTTCAAAGCTAAAAGGTCGTCCTTTTCGCGGACTTTCTCCTTGGTTACCCTAGATGGATATGGTAAAGTTGTTTTGGTTCTAGGCATGATAACTGGTTCATCAACTTGGACTATCGGAGGTTGGACGTCTTTGGTACTTTCGTTAGGAAGTACCGTATCCTTTGTCACCTCGGTTTCAACTTCCACCACCGGAGGTGGAATTTGAGGTCCATCATATGAAACACCGCTTCTGGTGGTGATTGCTTTCAATTCACCCTTCGGGTTAGCAATGGTGTTGCTAGGAAGAGAACCCGAACTTGAAGTAGAAGCTTGGTTGGAATTTACGATTTTGGTGAGCAAGTCGGTTATGTTGGACATTTGGTTTTGCATGTTTTGCATAACCGCATCATTAGCCTTGACATAGCTCTCAAAATCAGTTTTTGACACACCCGAAGCTTGATGAGCTGGAGCTTGGTAAGCTGGGTGTTGATTAACCGGGGGTTGATACATTGGGGCTTGTTGTTGAACCTGGGGTCGTTGGATTTGACCCTGGTTGTAGCCATTCCCACGGTTTTGGTTTTGGTTCCAACGATCATGAGTGGGCGCC
Organism: Tanacetum coccineum; assembly: GCA_026074375.1. Taxonomy (NCBI): domain Eukaryota; kingdom Viridiplantae; phylum Streptophyta; class Magnoliopsida; order Asterales; family Asteraceae; genus Tanacetum; species Tanacetum coccineum. The sequence goes on from BQNB010039472.1 coordinate 41,989, forward strand.
ACCGCAGGTAACACAACTTTGCTCAACCGCTTTTACGGGAGCGGGAGCTGGAACTGGAGATGTCTGCTTGTCGAGAAGTAGAGCTCTAACCATATCTTTCAATTCAGCAACATCGGGAGATACTCCGGAGGTGGAAGCGCTCGTACTCACTTTAGCAACAATGGCTTTGCTTCGGGAGTGACGAACTTTGGACTTGCTCTCGATGATGCTTGAGCAATCAGCGGGCCTTTTGTCCAAAAAGTTACCACCTGCGGCGGAGTTCAAAGAGTCTTGATCATTAACATTTAAGGCATTGTAAAATGTATCAAGTTGGTGAAGCTCCGAGAATCCATGATGTGGACATGCTCGGAGAAGATCTTTGAATCGATCCCAAGCCTCACTAAACGACTCATCAAATCTTTGTTTGAAATTGGTAATTTCGTTCCGAAGATTTGTCGTTTTAGAAGGTGGGAAAAACTGATTTATGAATTTAGCAACGAGTTCATCCCATGTCTGAATTGATCGAATAGGGGTTCTTTCTCAAGCCTAACCAGCTGCCCCCTCGAGAGAGAATGGAAAAAGTCAGCAATTTAATTGATGTGGTCGGGACATTAGGAATATCTCAAAGTATAGGTGATTTTTATTGAAGTTAACGGATAGTGGGTATAGGGGTACCTCTTTGTCATGTCCCCGAAGAACTGCTTGTTTCTGGACAAAGATGATTAGCAACCCTATTCTTGATCACAAAATTTGCTGCTGTCAATTTCAGGAACAACAATTGCGTCCTATCGATCCCTCGTGGGAGCCTGGAGCAATTCTGCCATATACGAATATCAGCCATCGAACTAAGGGAAGTTCAACAAGAATCGGGAGGAACTTGATTGTTGATGTGTTGTTGTTGACTGTAGTACACGAGCTTGAGAACGAGTGCGCAATGCACTAAAATAGTATGAACAAAAGAGTATGTTTGGTTTTTTAGTTTAATCACAATCTATTTTAAACGGACATGAACCTACACTAGACAACTTGAACCAAATAATCAAATACTTTCACGGTAGCTCCCAAAAAGCATACATCAAGTGACGGAGGAGAGGAATAGCGCGAAGCTTTTATATTCTCCTTTCGGGTCGTAGTTCCTTGGAACACCCCACCTTATACCCACTTTAATAGGTTATGTATTTCGTGTGAGGTGAGCGTACTTAGTAAATCGACACAAATGTAATTTTTAAATCTTTGATTCGAGTTGAGAAATTTGTATTGTTCTAATTCCACACGTTAGTGAAGCAATTGATAAATTTAGAGTTTTATGATTATTTTATGATATTTTTATAGGAAGCAATTTTTATGTTATAATTTTGATTTTCTTTGGCTTTTGTATGATAATTATACTAAAAAAAATTGAAAATATATTTTTTACTTTTATGTTTAGGTAGAAGGCAAAAATCACAGGTTCCAAAGACAAACTGTCAAACGTAACGACAATTCTTGCTCAGCTCCGGCAGCGTGCGCCAAAATTTGACTCGACGGAAACTAATCCTTTTATATAATAAATTATAAATATAAAAAACTCAATTGAATCAAGACCGCAAGACCAAGAAAACGGAAGTCAGTATAGAGTGTTCCCGGTCGTTATGTCCAACGAGGCTAAGAGATGGAAAAATCGCAAGACGATTGATGAATTGTGTTTGAATGTCACAAGGAATGATTTGGCACTAAAACTGATAAAAATAAACAAAAGCACATAAAAATAGCAAAGAGAAAAAGCTGGAACAAAAACAAAAGCTAGAAATGGCAAAAACACTTAAAACTTCTACACTAAGGCACGAATAAGTCAATAAACTTAAGACAAATCAATAAGCTAACTAACTTCTAAAAAAGCAAATACAAAAAGGCAATTAAGGGCTAAATAAAAAAATGATAAGCTCAACAGTACAACAACCGTACTACCATTATTAACTACCAGTAACTACCTTGGAGTTAGTACTGCTAGTTTATATGTTAGTAGCTGTGTTGTCAAAGTTAGTACTGCTATCTAAACCAAACACTAAGAAACAAGAAATAAGAAATAAGCTAAAACAGAAAAATTAATTACCCCTAATAAGCATTTAGGCATAAGATTAAGCAACCAGAAATAGATTTATATATGAAAATAAGCTATAAAACATAAAAAACATACACTAGTGAAAATATTTTAAAAAGTGAAATAAAGCTTTAATAAGCTTGACCCCTAAAGAAATAAAGGAAAATGAGTTAATCTATCACTAAAATGCCTAAGGAAATCTTAAATCAAAACAGCAAATGATAATCTGATAAATGCTAAGTTGACAACCAGAACTGACAGATAAGACTAACAGTAATAAACTTAGAGATTAGTACTGCAAAAGAGTGGATTTTTGTACTGTTTCCTAAAATGAACTATGCAGTACTAACATTGGAGTTTAGTACTGCTATGTTCAAAACAGCTTTTAACATTTTCCCAAAAATCAGTTTTTTATTTTAAACTAATAAAGAAACAGATTATCAAAATAACAAAGAAAAACTCTTAAAGCTCAAATTTGCAATCAATAAAAAAGCACTTAAATAAGCATGAACAGTCTTGCGAGTAATATCTTAAAACCAACAGTTTGTATCAATGAACTGACATGATACTAACTAAGAACGGCAAATAAGAAATGTAAGAAAAGAGAGAGACTTACAAAAACCCTTGCTCAAACAGGGTCAAGTCAAGGAATCTACAAGCCTAGCATGTATTAAACAAGCAAGTGAGAGTCCATTAAAGCTCATTCCAGAACTGGCTTATCATCCATAACATAAGCTGAGGTATATTTGGAGAAGTGATGTTTTGTGATTTTCTCTTAACAACTTAATTTTATTGTTACTTTAATGAAAACAGCTCTATAAAGTAGAGCTTTTGGTGAGACTTTTTTGAACACACAACAAAATATAAAGAAACTTAACACTGGTATTGTAAATCGAGTTAAAAAACTCAAAATTGCATGTAAAACATGAAAATTGTTACAAAGCTGAAAGTAAAAACTGTAAATGACTTAAGAATTAAGCTAAGATTAATAACTGAAATTTATTAAAAGCTAACTAGTTACTAACATGCCTCAAAGGCTTACAAAAGCTCTATTTATAGCAGAAGTCTTGGACTTGCAGCTTGTGCTTCTTTGTAGAGATAAAAAACCCGTGTGCTAGTTGTGTGAGGAGAGGTCTAAAGCAAATCTCAGCCTTTGATTTCTTTTGAGCTTCTTTGGGGACAATCTCATCCATTTGAAGATACATTGGTGAAGAGAGGGATTGCCAACATGGCTTTAATACAACTTGGGGGGGGGTGTAAGTAGGGTGGATGAAATGAATTTGCTAGGGAGAGAAGTGGGTTTGCAGTGGAGAAGTATGGGGCGACAACCAGTTGTAACTGGGTTTGGGGCGGGAAATATGGCTTTAGGGTAAGTTGGCAGTTTGGTCCCCTCAAGTTGTATAACTTAAATGCAATCTCTACCTTCTTTGCAATTTTAACCCTTGTCTTTCTCTTTTGCAATACATCTTGAGGTTTTGGCAGTTTTAGCCCCTCAAGTTGTATTTTCTTCACTTGGCTTGACTTTTGACTTTGTCCTTTCCATTCCGTGCTTGGATTTGCTTGTTTTTGGCGTTCTTTTTGTTCCTTTTCTTGAATATCTGTTTCCTGCACAATACAAATGCAAACATACAAATACAATGTAATTTTTTGGCATTGTTTTTTAGGCTTTTAAGTCCCGCATAATATGGAAAAATGTATGTGTAATTAAACACATATCAACAATCATTTAGCTTTGTTACTTGATAAACAATCTATGAATTGCTACAAATCCTGTGGAACGACCTGGACTTACCCAATACTATATTACACTTGAATAGGGTATACTTGCCTGAATGTTATGTTTTTGGTCAAATCGGTATTTCTAGTTATTATAAATTTAAAGCTTGGAAAACACACATCAATGATGTTGATAAAGACAAAGGCCCTTCCGCTGGACCAGACTGAGGGTTAAAGAGATGGAAAACAAGCAAAGATACTAAACCATCTAAGAAGGCCAAGTCGACTGAAACTTCCAAAGGCTCGTCAAAATCTCAGCCAAAATCTATTGTCAAGTCTGCACAAGCAGAGGAGACAATGTTTGAGGCTGGAGACACTCAAGAGCTACAAAATCAAGGACAAGACATAGGTAATACTGATGATCAACCCAATGTAGAAGAGGCTCCAAAGCATGACTGGTTCAAGAAACCTAAAAGGCCTCCGACTCTTGATTCAGATTGGAATGTTAGAAAATCAATTAACTTTAGGCCACCTCAAACGTGGATCAACAAAAGTGCTCAAGCAGATAACCTCCTCTTTCTTTTGACGAGCTTATTAGCACTCCTATCGACTTCTCAGCATATGTCATGAACCATCTCACACCTTGTTGGACCGACTTTCAATATTCTTAAAGGGACATGCAAAAGTCATGTGGAACTCGAGTATAACTTTAAAGAATGTTATAAAGTTGTAACTGATCGATTCGAATGGAATAACCCTAAAGGAAAGGAATATCCGTTTAACCTTAGCAAGCCTCTACCGTTGATTATGAATCAAGGTCGTCAAGTTGTTCCCGTCAGACTACCTCATCAACAATGATCCAGTATCGAGGGGAGAATCTCAAGCAAGAAAAAATATATGAACTCCACAGCAAAAACAAAGGCTACTAAAAAGTATATTCTACATTAAATACATGGTTCCGACATGGTTCCATCGTTATGGAGTCAAGTGAAGGTAGCTTATGATAAATATGCTATCTGGGGAATCACATACTAGGGTCCTAAACAAAAACAGTTCTATGGATATGCAAGCAACATGGTGTCCAAGCAAGTGTTTTCCACAAAAAGAATCATTGCAGTAACCCATGTTAAAGTTATGAAGTGGTATGATCATGGGTATCTGGAGGAGATTGAAGTTCGAAGAGAATATCAGCAGCTCTACAAGTTCAAGGAAGGTGACTTCCCGAGACTTAATATGCATGATATTAAAGATATGTTGCTTCTCTTTGTTTAGAATAAGCTCTCTAATCTAGAAAGAGATGTCATTTTCGACTTGAATGTGGCATTGTGGATGTTTGCCAAACCTGTTGTCATTCTTAAGCGGGTGGAAGACCTTCAACTGGGAGTCAAAATCTACCAGAAGAAGCTCAATATTACTAAGCCGGAGACATTCAGGTCTGACATCTCCAAAACAACTCCATACACTGCATACAGTAATCCTCAAGGAATCATCTATGTAGACAAGTATAAAAGAAACAGGTTAATGCGCTTGGATGAACTCTACAAGTTTAGTGACGGGACGCTCACATTTGTTCGATCTGTTCTTCATAATATTGCTTCCAACGTAAGGATGGATTACTTGCCAAAGAGAAGATGGAGTACTTTAGACAAACAAAGGTCTCGCATCGTGATCAAGGTCATTAATAAGTTGCAACTAAAGAGAATGTTGATGAGGAATTTAGAGAAGTTTGTTGGTGGGAGTGAATACGGAGAAGACTTTAGGCTGCTTAAACGAACAATATGACTTTGTCATATTTTGTCCTACTCTATTTCAGGTCATTCTCTCGTAATTATAAATCTTGTGAATATGTAAATAAGTAGTGTCAGACTGGAAATAGGCATATATAGTGTTTGAGTATGAATTTTCAAGAATTTGTTAGTAAATTCAAAAAATTTCAAATTAACGTACTCAAACACCATATAATTCCCTCATAATTTGAGGGGGAGCATTATAATGTTCCTAATACGGCTTGTTAATAATTAGAACATTTTTTCCCTGAAAACATTTATATTTGAATCAATTGATATCCAAAATATCAAGCGATTTGACATTTTTGATAAGGGGAGAAAATGTGATTAAAATATATGGCTAAAGATATGATTTTAAGGACTCAAATGCAAGCTTCACCCTTCATGTGCTAAACATTTTTGAATATCAATGCACATGTTGAGGGGGAGCATTACAAATGGTTTTAAGGCTAAGAACAATACCAAAAGACCGACCATGTTTGTAATTAATT
>BQNB010039473.1:0-35664 GCA_026074375.1 Tanacetum coccineum
ATATATATATCCCCTTTATTGAAAAAAAAATTGTCATTTAATATGAGAAAAAAACAAACTATTAAACATGAGACCAAAGAAATTAACCCGAACAAAAAAAAATGCCCCGCAATAACGCGCGAAAAAATAACGCCCGCAGCAACGCGCGGGTAATTTTTGCTTGCTATAATACAATTCACAAATGTGGCACTGTAGCAGCTACAGTGCTTGCTACAGTGCTACAGTGCCGGCCCAAAAAAATAGCCCAAAATCCGGCCCAAGGTAAAAAAAAAAAAAATTACAAAACGGACCATCAACTTTTAACTGTTTACGACTTTTCCACATAAATTTAAAAAAAAAGAGGCCCCTCAAGTTTTTTTTATTCGCCCCCCGCCGCAACGCGCGGGTTAAATTCCAACTCGTTAAAAATAAAGATGTTACAGCTAGATCAAAACTACAATAACAACAACGCAACCTAATCTCGCCAGAGTAGAATATGTTGATCCTAAACTATGATTGATTCTTTAGCTTGTAAAGAGTATGTTACCTTGAATAAATTCAAAATAACAATGGTAGAAACTTTGTGTGTGTATTAAAGAGTATGCGGAATCTACTCTTTAATACTTGGAAGAACTATGAATGTAACAGTAAATATGATTGAACAAAGATGTAACAAAAAGCTTCAATATTATTAAGATCAATAATACGAGTACTCTGTCTAGTACTAGAGTTTACAACCTTGAAGCTATTACTATTGTGCATACAACTCTATAACCTAGGATCTCCTTTTATACACCAATGAGTCATTTACAAGATAACTACAGATCTTCTATATTTCTAATCTTATATGCATATCTTTCTAACTAAATAGAATATACACTGAAAAAGTCAATACTTATCACTTCATACGTCTTCATCCCTTTAGCAGTCTTAAGTCTTCATGCAACAGTCTTAACTCCTTCAGTAGTGTTAAGTTAGTATTGGCAGTACTAACTTTCTTCTAGCAGTAGCAGTTGTAATCTTGAGCAGTACTAAGTCTTTAGCTTGGCAGTACTAATTGTTTGGATTTAATTCCTAACAATCCTCCCATAAACTTGTGATTTACCTTCAAATCTACAAGTTTCTCTGAATTAAACCATCTGTGCTGAGAGGATGCTTCCAAACACTTTATTGTCTTGTTCTGTTTGCTTGTATGAAGATTTTCCTTAGAAGCTCATTTGCCATCTCTGAATGTTGTTCTACTAACAGCCTGTTAACCAACATCAAAGTCAGAACTCCTTTTAACAATGGATATTCTTTCTCTACCAGCATAAAAATATCCGTTCCTCTCTCTGTTGACACATGATGAACCCCACATGTATGATATAATCTCTATTTCAATGGATCATGCATATATCTCTGAAGTTTCCTTAGCGTATTATCAGTATTAGGTTCAAACAACCTCTTCAATTCAACCCATAATGTTCTTTCTTTGTTATCAGTAGGTCCTGTTGAACTGAATATTTCTTTAACCAAATTCCATAGCATCACCAAGTCATCCCTGTCAAAGATTTTCAACATATCCTCAAAGAATTGATATGCTTCTGTATGGTTACCAACCCTGATGATCTTTTAATATTTTCTAGATTCTTCAGTGTAAACCTCCCAGTCAATGATTGGATATTTGACCTGTAAGGCTTCAACATAAACTTCTTCCACTGGAACTACCATCATCATTTGTTGTAAATCCTCATGTGACAATTCTTTTTCCTCTTTATCTGGTTGTTCTTGAATTGATCCTGAAGCTTCATTAGTCTTTTGTCTCTTCGAACCTTCATGATCAAGTTCTGCTTCTGCAGCCCTTTTAGAACTTTCAACTTCTGCAGAATCAGTAATTGTTGCTTGTAAACTTCCAGCTGCTAATTCTGATGCTCTCCCTCTATCTTCAGTCTCCATGGGTACAAAAATGTTAACATTCTTCATTGTAGTTTCAAATAATTCTTTGAGCTCATCAAAAGAATATCTTTTTAATTGCTGCAGTGTATGACTTCCCATGTGCTTGATGTAATTAATCATATAATTCTTCTATTGAGCTTGTGGCATGGGCTTGTTCCTCTTTGCTTCAGCTTTCTGTGCAACAAAATATTTCTTTCTCTGATTAATAAGACCTACAAGCATCTTTGCTTGATCAACTTCACTGTACTTGTTTCTTTCCTCTGCTTGTAGTCTCTTAGATAGCTCTTCATCAGCTTCAACTCTTGCTCTAATGTTTTCCCATTCTTCCTCAGTAAAAGATTGAGCTGCTTCATGAATTCTAGCCATCCTTTGTCTTTATTTTTCATCCAGTTCCTCTTGCAGTCTCACAGTTGCTTCATGTCCAAGTCTATCTTGTTCTTGCTGTAATTTTGTTCTCTTGATCTGTTCATCTTTATATTTTTCTATTTTACCTTTACCTTTATCTTTGATTACAACTGGTGAGGGAATACTGATGTTAACTTCTTGAACCATACCAGCAGTACTAACTGGCATTGATACACCAGCAGTACTAACTGATTCTTCAGCAGTACTAAACAACCTACTAGCAATACTAATTTTACCATTGCCAGTACTAACTGCCCTTCTTCTTCTAGTATAAGTGTGAACATTTGTTTTAGCTGCATCTACAAGTACCTTAGCTGCACTAAAGACTCCCAACTAATCTTCTGGTTGATCTTCTTGACTATGTGTAGGAGTAACCAAAGTAACTCCTGCATCTTGATCAATTTCTTCTATCATCCTCCCCTGTTTAGAAGAATCCTCTAAATCCTCTTCATCATCTAAAACCACAATCTTTGCTCTTCTTCTAGCTTGGTTGGACTTGACAGTTTTCTCCAATTCTGTTGTACCTTATTTAAATAAGTTTGGTATAAGCAGCACCATATACCTTCTTTGTTTGCTTTAATTCTGCCTTCAAGCTCTCCACTTTCTTAGAAAATGTTGTACATAAAACCGTCAGTTCTAGAAGTGTCATACTGCCCTCATCACTTCCAAGTGTGTGAACTCTTGAGAGAGGTGAATCATAGGACTGTGTAGGTACCCTCTCAGACCTAGTCTGAGCAATGGAACCCCCTATAGCTTTTTGGCACCTGGGACTACCACCTGCACCAATTCCTTGAGGAAGAGGCACATTAGGTATTGCCGTGGATTGGGTCGCTATTTATGTTTACCACTTAGCCTGCCCCTAACAACTAAGCCTATCAGTAGTAGTGGTAGCCCCTTTCACTCTGTCATCCTACTACCTCATAAACACCTCATCTAGTACAAAAGGTTAATAGGCTCACTAGTCTAAGGTAACTCAGTGACCTAGTTTAAGGCCTAGGTGTTTGAGTCTTTTAGTGTGATGATGATACAACATTAGGGATTGGTTCTTCATTAGTAGTTGAGGCAGTAGAAGGTGGTGGTTGAGGTTCAGAGGGATGTCCTAAACCTTCACCTTCTTCTTCTTGAATTGCTATCATCTTGGAAACAAGGTGATGTGTTTCCCCCGAAAAACCACTTTCATATGCTAAAAAGTTTTGGAGTTAAATTAGGAGTACAATATATTTCTTGTTGTGGATGGAAGGAATCTTTTTGTTCGGATGTTACAAGATAAAAAACAAATTTGAGATACACAACACTCACTGATGAAACAACTGTTAGCAAAATCTTATCTTATAGGGTTCAGCACTATCTACAAGGAGCTTAGATACATTAAAAATTTATATTTACTATCCAAGTTTTTCACCATACCATCAAAAATCAATTTAGAAAAGTTAAAAGTTATGTTTGTGACCAAGCAAATAATAGCAGTTGCTATATTGCTACTAAATTATTCCCAAGAAGTTTTCTTAGGGCTAAGACAGTGTAGGATTGTATGGATCAAAAATCTCCACTGAGGGGAAAATTTGCCTATTTAAAAAGTTAGTTTATCATCAGTTAAAACATACCCTATCAGTGAGAGTTGATCAAAATTTGAGTAGTTGGCAAAACACTAATACCATCTACATCTGCTAATTGGAGATGTCTCCTAACAGATGCTTTAGTAATAGTGAATTCTTTGCCATCAACTATGGCAGTTATTTCTTGTTCTCCATTATCAACTGTTCTGACAGTAGCAGTCTGCCAAAACTTTTTGATTAGAGAAACATAGATAGTAGGATTCTTAGTAAGAGCATACCTTATATGACTACCATTGAGACAATCTACTATCTCTTGGAATCCTTCACTCCCAGTTGGTTTCTTCAGATAAGCAACCATATTGTGTTTGTCGCAGAATTCTAAATTCGCCATTAGTGATTGAGTTATGATAAGGGTTTTGGGTGAATGTTCGTTAATGAGAGTATGAGAGTTTGGAAAAGTTAATTGAGATTTTATAGACAGCGCTTAAGGGTTTTGATTAGACCGACTGAATAAAATGGATACTTTATCTTGAAGAAAGCTTATAAGTGAAAGAAAGATTAAGAATTATCCAAATTATAGACCCATATAAGCGAAATATTTGGCAGAAATATCTCAACGGCTGTATTTAATTGCCAAAAATCTGTTATGCCCCAAACAGTACTAATGGTAGCCTGGAAGTACCAAGTTTAGCCTAACAGTACTAAGTAATGCCCAGCAGTACTAAGTTTAGACTAACAGTACTAAATAATTCTCAGCAGTACTAAGTTTAGCCTAGCAGTATTAACTTTTTGAGGTACCAGTTTTAACCTCAATTTTGTTCAAAAAGGCATTTTCATCATCAATGTAGATTATCACAAGCTCTCTTTCTGTTTTTAAGCTCATTGTATCTCTCAATTCTTTTGCTCACTGAAGCACTCTGTCTGTTTTTATTTCACAAATCTCTCTTTCTGTTTTTGAACTCACTGCATCTCTCTGTTTTTAAACTCACTGCATCTCTTTTTTCTGTTTCTCTCTTAAACACTCTTTCTGTTTTGGTTCACACATCTCTCTATTCTTTTAAGCTCACTTATTCTCTCTATCTGTTTTTGCTTTCTCTCAAATCTTACATTATTAATTATAACATCAGTAGTAAATAACCTTTCCTCAATCAATGCTTCAGAGGTTAAGCATTCTAATACTTACAATTAGATATTAAAATCTTCCAACATCAAAAACTTTTGTGAGTAAATCAGCAACATTGTGATCTGTGTGAATCTTAATCATTTGAATAAGCTTCTTCTCATTTAAACCCTTGATGAAGTGATGTCTAATCTCAATGTGCTTAGTCTTTGAGTAAAACACTAGATTCTTAACTATGCAGATGGTGCTTTCACTGTCAATGAAAATCTTGGTATTCATGAAGTTGTATCCATAATCCAGCATTTGATTTTGAATCCAGAGTACTTGTCCACAGCAACTAGCAGCAGCTACATACTCTGCTTCAGTAGTAGAGTTGGCAACTATAGTTTGCTTCTTGCATTGCCATGAAATCAATCTTCTTCTAAGAAATTAACAACCCCCTGTTGTGGATTTCCTGTCTAAACTTGCACTAGCATAGTCACTATCAATATAAGCTTCCAAGTCAAATGGTGAGTCCTTAGGATACCAAAGGCCCAATTTAGGTTGACCTTTCAAGTATCTAAAGATTCTTTTCACAGCATGAAGATGTGAAACTTTAGGTGTGACTTGAAATCTTGCACAAGCACATACAACAAACATTATATCAGGCCTAGAAGCTGTTAGATACATCAATGATCCAATCATTGATCTATATAAGTGAACATCAACATCTTCAGCTTCTGCATCCTTGAGCAATGGCTTTGAAGTCTCCATGGGTGTACTTGCTGTCTTCACAGTTGAAAAACCAAACTTCTTCAAGATTTCATCCACATACTTGTCCTGACTTAATGAAAATCCCATCATCTTTCTGAGTCACTTGCAGTCCTAAAAGATGTGAGCTCCCCTAGAAAACTCATCTGGAACTTCTTATGCATCATCTTTTCAAACTCAGTACACATCTCATTCCTTGTAGACCCAAAAATGATATCATCAACATATACTTGAACTAGTAGAATATCACCTTTGACTCTTTTTATGAACAAAGTCTTATCTATCTGGCCTCTCTAAAATCCATTGTCCAATAGATAGGTAGAAAGAGTCTCATACCAAGCTCTAGGAGCCTGATGTAGACCATATAAAGCCTTTTCTACCTTATAAACTTTGTCAGGGAACTCTGGATCTTCAAACCCTGGAGGTTGATAGACATAGACTTCTTCTTCAATTTTGTCATACAGAAATGCACTCTTTACATCCATCTGGTATACAATAAAGTCTTTGAATAAGGTATAGGCTAAGAACATCCTAATTGCTTCAATCCTAGCAACTGGAGCAAAAACCTCATCATAATCCATTCCTTCTTCTTGAGTGTAACCCTGTGCAATCAGCCTTACCTTATTTCTAACCACAATACCTCTTTCATCTTTCTTGTTCCTGTAGACCCATTTTGTCTTAATGTCCCTCTTGCCATGTGGTAAATCAACCAGAGTCCAAACCTTTTGTAATTTAAACTGTAGAAGCTCATCTTGCATTACCTCTATCCAGTTTGGATCTGCCAATGCTTATATCACCTTGTTGGGTTCTACTTGTGATAGAAAATAAGCAACTAGACAAGTATGAATGTCTTTATAAGTTTTCCCTTCATAAACAACACTAATAAACCCTTGTTCATTTGAAGTCTTTGTCATTCTCCTTGTTTGTACACCAGACTACACATCACCAATCACATGATCAAGTGAATGATCTTTATGGATTCTTGTATTTGGAGTAATGGGAGAAGGAACTTGATATATGGTAGAAATGTTGCTCATGTCCAATTCTGTTTCATCTCCAAAGAAATCAGCATGTGTGGCTTCAAGTGGAGCAGTAATAACTGTTAGACTAGCAGTATTAATATTTAGACTACTAGTATTAATACTAGCAGTATTAATATTTGGCCCAACAGTATTAACATCTAGAGAACTAATTCCAGGCTTCTCTTGATCATTAATTCCACTTTTTTTATTTTCACTTTCATCATCCTTCTTTCCAGCATCACTAGAAGGTTGTGGTTCATCATTGCTAGCATTCTTTGAAGAAGAATCAAATAGTGAACCATCTTTCTACAGTGGCATCAAGATGTAGTCTTGGCTAGATCCTGGCTCCTTGCTAGAATGACCTGCATCAATACTTTCTTTTGTACCTATAAAATCATTAGAGTTTGTACCTGCAACAACTGGCACATAATTTATTGATTTTGTTAGAACATCAATATCAAACAGCCACTTTGGTCCATCACCTGCAATAATAGGCTTATCCTCTAAGAACTTAACATGCAAGTTTTCTTCTACTTTCCTAGTTCTAATGTTGTATACTCTAAAAGCCTTACTATTCAATGAGTATCCAACAAAGAATCCATCATCAGACTTTCCATCAAACTTGCCTAAATGATCTAAGGTATTAAATTTGCTGAGAGAAGAAATATAACACTAATTGAGGTTGCTAGAACCATGTTAGCTGACTCTAAGTTACCTACTACATTTTGAGCTGAAGCAGTTAATACTACTTGTTATGTGCAGGATAGGGTATTAGTAGTCAGGCCTCATAACAAGACCCCTTATGAACTCTTTAGAGGTAAAACACCTTCTCTAAGCTTCATGAGACCATTTGGGTGTCATGTTACCATTTTTAATACCTTAGGTTGTGGTTCATCATTGCTTTCCCTCTTAATGCCTTTCTTTTCATAAAAATCACTCATAACTCTATTTTTGAACTCTGTTCCATTGTCACATATGATTATCTTTACTTTCTTATCAACTAGATTTTCTATCTCAGTTATAAAGCTCTTAAGAATGCCACTATCTCATTCTAATATGCACAAAAGAACACCCCCCAGTAAATAGGGGTCTATAATCAACAAGCCACCGAGACAACAATTTCTTATTCCTTAAGCAGCTCACAAAAGGTTGGACCAAACAAGTTCCATAAGCAAACTGAATAAGCCGAGTAATGAGAGATTTGATCCTTGGACTTACAAGAGGTCTTTGTGTTGCTTTCCCTCAGCAAGCAACACAAGTTTGGTCTTTTTCAAATGTTTTGAAAGTATACCTCTGAGCACAAAGATTATCCATAACAAGTTTATTAATATTTTTAATATTTACAATGACCTAGCCTCCTATGCCAAAGGCATTTATTTCATCAAGTGTGGCCTTTGCACAAGTACAAGTTAAACTTCACTAGAACAATAAATTCTATCATATCAACACTGCACATGTTGATCTTAATTCGAACTTTAAGTGAAACCCTGACTTTCATATCAGCTAACTAAAAAGTCAAGGAACTAACAAACAACCAGTGTCATAAAAAGAACACTGTTAGATAACTGTAACATTCTTGACAAAGTATATCATCCCTAAAATCAAGCTAACCCGTTATAAGAGTTCTTTACCAAGGTAATTTTCCTCCCTTGGCTTCCTCCCCAAAGGTAACATATCCTCCATCAAAATCCTTAAATTCTGTAGAGAAAAGGACATGTTCCCTGTCATGTGTGCCTGAGCATCCACTGTAACATAGCCTTGATCATCCTTGTGGATGACCCTGCACATACAAAAAAGGAAATTAGTTTCCATTTGGACCCTAGCCATGCACTGACTTGGATCTGCCTCGAGCATCAACAAATTATTTTCTTTCAAAGTAATTGATGCACTATTAAGTTTGGTAGGTCTCCAAACCCAACATGCTGAGGCCTTAACAACATTAACCTGATTTGCCCTAACAACATTAACTACTGCTGAATTTGGCCTAGCAGTATTAACTGCTTTTGGCCTAGCAGTATAAAAACTTCCCTTAGCAGTATTAACTTTTTGGCTAGAATTTTTGTTAGTTAATGTTGTTTTCGTTTGATAGGGCCTCTTTATAGTTGATTGTGTTGATTTAGAAAAATGTGACATTGGTCTAGCACTATAAACTATAGTTTTGGGATGAGCAGTATTAACAAGCCTAACAGTATTAAGTGGTCTTAGGCTAGGTTTCATTAAAACTGCTCTTGGAGCCATGTTTCTATGAGCACTAGGGTGAGCCTTTTTAGTAGAATAATTGTAATTCACCCTTGTATTCCTATCTCTAGATACACCCTTTCCCTTTGATTGGTATTGCAAGTTAGCCTGCACATGGTCAAAACTTCCACAGACAAAACAAGCTTTATTATACACTACAAAGTTACTTCCTAGCTGTTGGGACTTCTAATTAATCCAGTTTCTTTGATTTCACCTAGGACTTGTGACCTGTACATCTCAGCATACTTAACTGGTTTCCCAATTGGTGTTTACTGTTCGTATAGGTTCTATAAAAATTCTATCTTAGCAACAGTAAGGAAAAACAATTTTCTTCTCTAACTTATCATCTGACACCAACTTCTCAACCATTGGGGCATCATGAGATTCCCCTAACCTCATTAGAAGTATCTTCACTGACATTCTTACTAGTCTTAGGTCCATAGCCTTCAAACTCAGGCTGTTTGGAACTCTCTAGACCAGAGTTTGGACAACATCAAGGTTTTGGGGTGAAAATATACCCTTAGAAGGAGGTGCATACTTTATAGCTTACAAAACCCCAGACTCCTTTCTACTTATAATCATTTATCTGAACTCCCCTATTAATTGTTTAGACTCTAGGAAGCATTATCAAAATTTTCAATTTTAAGTTGACTGCTTTCTTTTTCTTGCTTAAGCTTTTCTAACTCACTTTTAAGCATACTAAAATATTAGTCTTTATATGAGATATCTCTTTTTAAGACAGCAAGTTGCTCATAAAAAATAACCTTATTCTTTTTGTAAAAGATAAGTTGCTCTTCTACAAATACTAACCCTCTTTTATAATTTGATAAATTTAACTCAGATTTGTTAAACTCTATTCTTTAAATATCAAGTTGAGTTTTAAGAGTTTCAAAGCTTTAACAGGTTTTTTGAATAAGTTTTTATCTTATGTACCTCAGAGTCTAAAAAAGCCATAAAGCCATTTTGGGGACCTCCATCATCTGCCATATAGCTCCATCAAAACCCAAGCTCCATAATAGCCAATAAAGATGGCTTTTGAAGATAGTTTCTTCCACATTAACATTCCTTCTAGAGCAGCCTTGATTCCTGATCCTGGCTATCATCATTCATAGTCCTCTCATTCCCTAGCAAAGTGACCCCATCTTGCAGACATTGAAACACTTCACCTTTGCCTTGTCTTATCTACTGGTCACTCTCCGTTGAAAAGTGGTATTTCACTACCAAGTTTTCATAAAAAAAAAAAACCTTCTTGTCCTCATGCTCAGCAATGCTAACTACCATTTCAAATCCATTTCTTCTATGTCATCTTCATGGATTTGTTTAAGGTCCTCATATACAAGTTGAGACCCGTTTAGTTGACTGGCCAAAAATGCATATACAATGTCATCACTTAAGTTAGCAGTACTAACTTGAGTACTAGCAGTGCTAACTTGAGTGCTAGCAGGGCTAACTTGAGTGTTAGCAGTACTAACTCCATAAGCAGTATTAACTTCATTAGTACTGCTAGGAGATGACACAAAAGCCATGTTCTGAGAATTTGAGCTTGAGCTTGAGCTTGCAGTTCCTTTAACCTCTTGTTCAACAATCTTGAAATTGTTGTAGAGATCATCAAAGCTCATTGTGTCTAGATCAGGTTTATTCCTCCAGACCACAACATGAGTATTCCATTCAGAAGGCAGACTTCTCAAAAATTTCAAATTGAGATCTTCTTGTGAAATATTTTCACCCAAGATAGCCAGCTGACTTACAATCTTCTGAAGCCTGTTAAAAATAGAGTCAAGAGACTCTGTGCTTGGAGCACTAAAGTTCTCATACATTTGCTTCAGGAGAGTCTTTTGAGTCTTCTTTGTGGCTTCATTACCACCAAATCTTGTTTGTATAGCAGCAAACAAAGTCTTAGCATCTTTGTACTGATTAAAGGTCATTAGATGTTCATTAGGAAGTGCCATCAGTAACATACTTCTTGCCTTCATATCATTCTTCTTTTGAACCTTTTCTTCAGTAGTTACAGGACCTGGTATTAGTGTAGTTGAGGTACCATCAACATTTGTTGTTGTTTTAGCTGCAGGTTTGAATGAGTTTCCATTCTCTATGACATCCCATAGAGCATAGTCTTGTACTTGAAAGTATTGCTCAATCCTTAGCCTCCACATATCATATTCACCCTGTTTAAGAGTGGGCAACTTTGCAGTAGTAGTGATTTGAGCAGTTTCTTATCCATCTTCTCTTTGTGAGTAAAGATTTTTTCTTGTTAATTTCTTCTATATCAAAGTTTCAGAGCACAAGCTCTGATACCACTTGTTGATCCCAACTTAAGATCTATTCTTTAGCTTGTAAAGGTTAAATTACTTTGGATAAATCCAAAACAACTATGGTAGAAACTTTGTGAATACTAAAGAGTATGCGGAATCTACTCTTTAATATTTAGAAGAATGTTAATGAAATAGTAAACTTTAAGAACAATGATATAACTAAAAAGCTCCAATATTATTATTATGAATAATACGATTACTCTGTGTAGTACTAGGGTTTACAACCTTGAATCTATGTATCAAAACGTCTATGACTATTGTATATTCAAAACAATAACCTAGAATCTCCTTTTATACACTAAGGAGTCCTTTACAAGATAACTACAAATCTTCTATAATGATAAACTTATACGTATCTTTCTAACTATATAGAATATACTCTGAATAAATCAATACAAATCTCTTGACACATCTTTATCTCTTTAGCAGTCTTTAATCTTTATGCAGCAGTCTTAAGTCCTTCAGCAGTATTAAGTTAGTACTAGCAGTACTAACTTTCTTCTAGCAGTACTAACTAGTTAATACTGGAAGTTGTAACTTGAGCAGTACTAACTTTTGACTTGGCAGTACTAAGTATGAACACATTTAATTCCCAACACCTAGTCTAATTTAGTTTAACACCCCCAAATTTACTCTCAGCGGAACCAACTATTTGGGTGTTAAGTAAAAGTACAATAGTCACAAGATGTAAAGAACGACTCGAAGAGACGTTTTAAAAACAAGAAAACATTTCCATTCCTTGGTTTCAGAGTTTAAAAGCGTAGTCCCAAAGCATCGTTGCCATAATATTACACAAGTTTGACATAAACAAACTAAAACAAGTTTTCATTTAAGGAATGGATTTTAAAATGATGAACAAAAGTTTAGCGCAAATCCTTCTCTTGAGCCTCCAAGCCTTTATCCTTGATTACCTGAGATAAAACATGCTAAAAAGTTAACAAAATGTTGAGTAAATTCATAGGTTTTATAGGTGATAAAAAGTTGAACACAAGCATTATAATATTCATAAGCATCATATAGACTTGTGGGCCAGAAAAGCTATTAACCAATAGTTGCATTGAGCTCGTGCCACCGATCCTATTTCGCATAATTAAGGCAATCATAATCATATACCAATAAAATTCATCATTTCCCCCAAGGTTAGGTATTACGTCATATACCTACTAAAAATCTTGACACAATAGGTCCATACATTGGGACTGCTCATAATCGGATCTGAAGCCCAAAAATTAAACCGGGCTGCTTAACCCATAGCGCTATTTATTATGCAAGCGACTACCCATCATAGGTAGTTGACGGATCACGAATGAGGTCCTTTGACGTAAAGCTACTCAAGCAACATACCACTTATAATCGAGTCCAAGCATACAAGAAAACTACTTATGTTCATTTTAGAAAACTAGCATGTATCTCCCTTGCGGGATTTAAGAAAAATATTTGAAAAGCGAGGCTATGAACTCACCGTATATAGATGATCAAGCGAGAAACCAAATATGAGAAGAAGACTCCAAGATTAGCTAAGATTAGCTGAGACTATAAGGCAAGTCTGCGACTTAGATAAACATACGATATCATTATAATAGAATAGTTATACAATACTAGTCAAAAGAATCCGATATATGAATAACATTGCACCAAGATTAAACCAAGGTATTTTTATCTCCAAATTGGTATATGACTTGCACTTATACTCAATTAAGTGTCTACTAAGTTTCGCTTAATGATTCTTATCTCGTTACTATGTGGTTACACTTTTATTTCTCAAGAAAAGACGAAAAATCTATGTTGCAGAATTTTAGTCAACTTCATGCTATTGTATCTCTTAACCTATAAAAGATACAAAGATGAGGCTTACACCCCTGGAAATCCACTTAAGTCTAGTTTTCAAAACATTAAGACAATCAATCAAACCATTTACTAATCCACGGGAAATGGAAATTTACCAACACAAACTCAAAACAGAAAGTTAACTGAATTTCTAACGTTTACGGTTTTGGCCATAAATCTTAATCTAAAATAGCTATTAAGTTGATTCCAATTTGAGGTGAAAGCTTAAGATGTCTAGTATTCAACCATGTTTTATAACCTTAACCTACTATAAAAAATCCTAGAGAAAAACATGTTTCCTAACAACAACTCCAGAATTGACCTTCTACCGTAAAAAGACCATAACTCCTTTAGTTGAAATCGTTACAAAAGTATCCAACTCACCACATGAAGCTTAAGACTTTATATAACCACCCATGTAATTTTTTCATAGGCCCTAAGCCAAAAATAATTGGGAAACCCCACGTTTTCTTACTGACGTGAAAAAAGTCCCACATTCCTATCTCTAACTCAATGACAAACACTTCCAAATCCACAATTTGTCCAATACAAGGCTACAATACACCAACACAATTCATCTTACATCTATTTCACATCACTTACACTATTTAACCAAAATCATTCATAATCAATGCTTGCTTGTTCATAAAAATCAAATATCAAGAACATGCATTAACTAGAAAATCAAAACATGAAAAGGAAGTATAAGAAAATACTTACAACTTACAATAGAGTGATATAGGAGATCAAACACAAACCCTAGATGGGTTGTGTCTAATTTTCATCCACTAAAAAACCCAAACACTATGACCTTAACTTTTCTTGCTTCCAAATCTCCTTGTAACCACTTAGTATCAAGCTTAATATACTCTTAATATACAGTAGCCTTCAAATGGAATCAAAACTCTAAGAAACTCAGAGTTTTTAAAATCAGATGAATTCCTAAAATCAAGGCATGGTGATTTTTAGTAATGGGGAAAGATTAAGGATAATTTTATAAGTGATTTGGGATTAAAAAAAGAGATTTTATGAAGATTTGATGATGAAGGAGGTGGTTTTTTTTTGTTGGCAGTAGTCGAACAAGAGGGGGGAGGAGAAAAAGAGGACAGATGTTTTTTTTATACTGCTACTATGTGTTTTTGGAAGGAAATTAAAGTATATATATGGAGGAAGGTTAAGGGGGTGTTTGGTTTAGTGTTTTGATGGAGCCTAAAATAATAAAAGGAGGCTGTTTGGTTTATAAATGGTATGTTTTAGTTTAAGTAAAAGTATTATTTGTATCTAGTTGCTAAAAAGAAGGAAAGCAAATATAGCAAAGGCGTTGGGTTGAGATTTGAGTCGGCATGGAAAAACACCAAGAAGAAAGGGGATGAGGCTTGGCACATAATTTGCTAATTTAGAGTGATAACTTAACTTCTCGGGCCCTAAAACTTGTCATGGCCCGCTAATTTTTCCTAAAACGCTATTTTCGATTCGGGTGCAATTAAAACATAAGAAAAAAATGAAAAATATAAAAATAAAAATAATTAGGCACTCAAGGCCCAAATACGGAGTTGTTGGTTTCTCGATCGTTAAAACGGACAAATTTTTAATGCATAACACTTTTTATTTAAAATCGACGATTTTTATTTAAAACGACGAAATAATGAAAAGTAAAATTTTATGAACTTAGAAAATTAAATAAAAGTTGAATATTTAAAAGTGACCTGTAAATACGCGTTATTACATTTAGGAAGACACCATGACCATGATATGCTGGGAGTAGTCACCTCAAAACTTTCCTTTTATTGATGTTTCTGTTATTTTCTATTGATATTTTCTATTATTGATATTTAGGTTAAGATTTCGTGTGCGTATTCCTACGTTTTTTTGTCATGGGTGTCCGTATTAGTAAACATAGTAGATCTTTACACAACCTTAGCGAGTAGAGTTAACCATATCATACACCGCACCTTCAGCCGAGAAATAGAATTTGACCGCAAGTCACCCTAGGACAATTCCCAAACCATTGTGATCAAATTAATTGCATTGTTATATAGCTAAAATTAAGAGACCGTCCATGAAAGGAAACTAGGAGATTCCCTACAATTGACTTATCTTTAAGTGAGTAGAATTGTGAAGATTAGGAGATTCTTGCACCATCAAAAGTTCTAATGGACATGAAGTTGAAGCAAATGACACAATTATTAAAAGTACATAGAACCTAGGTAATAGAAGCTTCACATCCACTGATTTTATCCTTCTAAGTGAAATCGCTCTATTGGATTAATTGACAAAAAGTTAAATAGGAGACTGATGTAATGGAACGACTAAAGAGAGAGTTATAAGTAGAAGTAGCCCAAAACTTGCAGTTCTAGTTTTGATTCTCGCACACGGAGATAGCAGATTTACATCTCGTTACTGGTAGTCACTCTAGAAAGTTTGGGTACATGTCGGGATATGAACGCCGCATATCAACTGCAACAGACAACCGAAGTAAGAAGACTACTCAATGTTTGGAGGATATGATACACGCTTGTGTGTTAAGTTTTGGAAAATATTGAAATATATACCTTTAGTGGAATTTTTGTATAATGACAAGATTAATGTTGCATCATTAGTGACACTTTATGGAAATAAGTGTCAAACACCGTCTATTGGACCAAGAATTTGGAGATAACCTGCTCACTGTACCATAAATAATTTGTGAAGTAACCCAAAGATCACTTAGATAAAGAGTCAAATTCAAACCGCACGTGATCATCAAAGAGTTGCGCTGACGCGAGGCGTAAACCTTTAGAATTTCAAGTTAGAGTTTAGGTCGTGCTGAAAGCAAAAACTGCAAATGCGCTGATCTTTTATTTAAGTGTTAGTTAGATAGAGTTAGACCAGTCGCTTATAGACTCAAATTCCGTACCGACTAAGTAGTATTCGTATCGCGATCCATGCGTCAAACTTGAAGAAGTGTTTGTCTGACGAAACACTTATCGTTTCGTTGGATGAAATCTAAACCACCGACAAGCTTCGTTCCATCGAGGAACCGATAGAAACTTAGGACCGAGACGTTGAACGACTAAAGCGAACCGCTTCTAAACCGTCAAGTTAGTGAAATTCCAGGAGAAATCCTGAATTCGCCGCGAACGTGAATATTAGTTTCAAGAAGTATCCGTATTTGTTTTCCGACATCGTACTTTCTTTATTGTTGGGATTCTAGATTTGATGAGACAAAATAAATAAAAGAATGAAACAAAAGGACTAAAAACGTCATTAAAGAATTCTACAAGCTGGTGGAGAATATGTAGATTCTAGAAGATCTCCTTAAGAAGATAAAGATAATAAAAGATATTCTCTAAATATTTAAAAGATTTACTTGTCTAATGTTTATCTTCCTTTGTAAGTCTTGATCTCTCCCATATAAATAAAGAGATTTCACAAGACACTTAGGTTTTGTGACTCCCCCACAAAAAAGTATGTAGACGTCTTAATAAAGGTGTGATGTGAGTATCTACGTATAGAGTTTCTCTAAGTAGACACCTAGAAGTATGGTGTGTGAGCCGCCAAGGATCTTTGATCCCTGTTAGATTCTAACCGTCTGAGAATTGACATCTAAGAATTAAGGGCTTATGGATACCTATGGTAATAAAACTTGTTTAAAATAACATTAGAAATGTGTTTAATTATATTCCGCTACATTTATCTAATCTTTGATATGTTGCTGTTAATCTATTGAAAAAAGACTAACCAATCTTGAGTTTAAACGATCATATGGTTTCCACAATTAGTATCAGAGCCACGGGGCTCCTGATCTAGGGTTTGGTACAAGGTTTTGTTCATGCTCTATTTTCTGTTTTCATATAAAAGTGAATTTGAACAAAGCTAGGGATTGCGTCACCCAAATCTAATAAGAAATAGAATATTCAGGTTTTATTGGTTATTGCATGTTAAAGCCGACAAGGTTTTAAAGACACATGGATGTTCTGTAATTGTTAGTGGATAAGAGATGGTACACAGGCTATGGCGAAAGAGAATGTAGTTAGTGGATGAATAGCAACAGTTATGTGAGCTACTTTAAAGTGTCGTCTGGTGTAGTGCTGCTTGTATGATGTATTCATTGCGCCGTTGATGTATTAGTGCTGCCAAAGAAGATTAGTGTTGCCAGTTAATGTGTTACTACTGCTCGAATACAACATAATGCTGCTAGCTTCGTAAATTCAAGGTTAAGGTATGTTAATGTTGCTTCGAGTATATTAGTATTGTTAAGGTGTTAAAACAATACTAAGTTACTACTGTTGGGTATGAATGCAAGATTACAACTGCCAATTGATACTTAATATTGCTCGATGGTTTTATTAGTACTGTTCGTATTGTATTAATACTGCTGGCAACGAAAGTTTATACTGCCAGTGTATACTTTGTACTGCTGGCATAGAGAGTTTGTACTGCCAGTTTTAGTCGATATCGGACAACAAAGAAGGCAATTGGAATGGCAGATATCAGATAACACACACAAAAGTATGTTAATACTGCTTGGTTTATTAATATTGTTGGCAATAGAATTTACTGCTGCTAGTACTACTTAGTGCTGCCAAGGAAACCACTTAATGCTGCTAGTTGATTATTTATGCGGCCAATATGATGTTAGTACTGCCAGTCTTGTGGTTAATATTGTTCGATTAATTTTTAGTACTGCTAGGTTTGAAAAGCAGTTTGTACTGCTAGCATTGTGGTCTAAAGTTAATACTGCTATTGAAGCAGTTTCAACTGCTAGTTGTGCTCGATACTGGATAACACACATAGATTGGATCACGGATAGAACAAGATGCTTCATTTAAGGGGAAGCTAACAGGTTATGATTTTACATGTTCTTAACTGATTTAAAGGCTTGGATTTGGATTTCTTGGTTTAATTGATTATGAAGATTATTGTTTATCACCTATTTGAAGATGAAGTGGAATTATTTGGGTTTGTGTTCTTATCATTATCTCAAATGGCTTACAACATTTAGAGGTAACTTGTTCATGCTTAGAAACGATGTGACGAAGACTTGACAAATCTAGTAAAGGTGTGTGATTTTTCTTATGGTGCTCAATGCTCACATACCTTCTTCAATTTCCTTGCAAACAACTTTTTGAATTTCATTAAAAACTCTTTTCCCCTTAGCGTTTGTAGTCGTATCCACTCCATAATGCTTAAGATATGTAGACATTTGAGTCTCTTTGTGCCCTTGTAGGAGGTATGTTCGCTTTTTCTTGTGCTCTGGTGCAAGCAAAATTTTTCTTCTTTCTCCATTATTTCATAAATAGTTTTCCTTTTTCCTTATCTGTCAACTCCTCTCTTTCTTTTGATTGGAGTCTTTCAGCCAGCAATCTATCAGCCTCTATCATAGCTTGTGTATTTTCCCATGACTCAATCAATGCTATGTTGGCTTCTTCTTCTTGTTTCCTTGCTAGCTTTTGTTCTTCTATTAATTCAGCATCTAACTTAGCTTGAATATCTCTTGCAATTTGTTCATCAAGAGCAATTTGATCTTTCTTTTTAAAGGAACTTCAGGCTCAATCATAATACCTTCCTTGTCTTTAGAAATTGAGGTTGTGCCTCTATGTGAAACCGGAACTCACTTGGCTCCTGTACTACTACTACCCCTTTAGCCTTGGTCTTGTAGTTGTATTGTTGTTGTAGCAGCAGTAGTAACAACTTTAGGCTTAGCTGCTTTGATCTGAATAAGTGTCTGAGCCAAAGTGATTTCCTCAATAGTTGTAGGTACATCACTATCTTCAACACTAGCAGTAGTAACTGCTTCACCAGCAGTACTATCATCAAGCTTAGTACTCTGTTCATCTTTCTCATCAACTTTTGCTTCCACAGGCATCTCATCAGTATCCAAAACTCCAGTATTAAACATCAATTCATCATCTTGTCTTTCTTGAGTTTCATCAACTAAAGTTACATCATCATTCTTATCAAGATCTGCAATACTCCTCCTCTGTTTGGATGCATCTTCAGGAGCACCCAAACTCTCCTGATCTTCAGAGGACTCAACTCTCCTAGACATGCCAACTTTCGTGAGTCTCTTCAATCCTGTAGGTGTTAACATTTTCTTCCTTTCCAATCTCTGGATCCTCTTCTTTAAAGCAGCAATCTCCTTTGCTTAAGCATCCTTTGCTTTTTCTAAATCAAGAACTTATGTTTGCAATTTGGTACATAAAACCATCAAATCAGTTAGTTACATGCTATCCTCACCACTAGGTTATGAATCATTAGAAGGTGTGGGTACACTTTCCTCATGCTCTGTCTCATCTAAAGAAACTCTTCTTATCATCTGGTCCTCATGTCTCTGAGTCATCTAGATGGTTGTTTCTCTTGGTTTTAGAGATGTTGATGGTGACTAGAATCGTATTTAATAGAGTCAGTTGGAACTGAATCTTACCCACTTCTTCAAAACTTGAAACCATCATAGTATCAAATAAGGTGTTATTCTTCACACTTCCAGAAAAATCCCTTTCTAGCTCTCTTTCATATTAGCAAAATCTTATTTTGTAAAGGGATTAACAAAAATCTTCTTCTGAGTGACATATCTCCCAGTGGTGATTAATGAAAACTTTGTAAAAACTGGATACATACAAAATTTGACTCCTCTATATAATGTTACACTATACACAAAAATGACTTAACAGATAAACATCTGATATTTGTTGCTAAACATATGATCAAAGAAGCCATTGAACAACTAACTCATCCATGCAGTGGATTTAGCACTTAGACATTGTGTAATAGAGTGAATGAAATACTTCCACTGTGGAGAGAAAAAGGCTTTATAAAAAGTAAGCTTTTGAGAAGGCTTTTCATACCCCATACGTGCCAGTTCTTCAAAAATAGTAGCAGTTAGAAGACAACCAGTACCTTCTGCATCATCCAAGTGAAGATCTCTCCTAATGCTTGACTCCATAACGATAACCCTCTTTTTATCAACTAGGGCTTGTAACTGACGCACTCCGTTAAATGTCTGTACCTTGGCAGTTGCCCAAAATTGTTCAATACAAGATGTGTAGATGATTGGATTGACTGTTAAAGCATAATCAACAAAACTTGCTTTTAAGAAATCAATTATCTCTGCAAACCCATCACTTTCTACAGGTTTTTCCAAGAACGCGACCACATTGTGCATTTCAGCAAACTTAGGGCTTGACATAGTGATGATGTTGATGATCAAAGATGAAAATTGAGTTAGGGTTTATGTTTAGAGAGTGTTTGAATGAATGAAATCAAATAAAGAAGTAAATGAAACCCTTAATCAAAGTATTTATATAATCACCCTCAGCCAGCATTACTTGAACTCAGCATATAATAGCCGAACAGCATTAACTGAACCCAACATAAGCTTAGCAGCAGTAAAGTATACCAGCAGTAGAAACTGTATGCTTAGCAACATTAACTTCAATACACCAAGTAATTACCTAAATTTCATTCCAAAAAAACAATTTTCATCATCAAATGTGATTCTCACAAACTCTCTTTCTGTTTTTATGCTCACATTCTCTCATTTCTTTTTGCTCACATAATCACTTATTTATGTTTTTATGCACACATCTCTCTTTTTATTTTTAAGCTCACTTAATCTCTCATTTCTTTGCTACAAAACACTCTTTTTCTCTTTCTGTTTTTATATGACAGTTGTGTACAAAGTTCCATCAATTCAATAGTTTCATACTGTCCTCCCCACTTCCAAGTGTGTAACCTCTTGAGAGAGGTGGATCATTGGACTGTTTAGATGTAATCTCAAACCTAGTTTGAGCATCCACATCCCCTAATATGGTATCTTGGCACCTGGGACCACTACCTGAACATTCCCTAAAGAAGTTGATCCATTAGTTTGGCCATGGTTAGTCTTAACTTGTTTTACCACTGTCCGGCTCTGCTTCTAAGCTAGAATAGTAGTGTGCTAGCCCTTTTCCATCTGTCACCCAACTCCTTATGGACAGGCCTCATCACCAACCTTTCTCTTTGTCAGGGACCATAACGAGGAAATCTTGGTGTCCCGAACCTCTTTTGAAACGCCTAGAATTTTGATTCTTTGGAACACACTATGAGATAACACATCCTCTATCCATACCTGACTGCACATTACATAATAGGCCTCCCCTCAAACAATGCTTCAAGAGATAAGAATTTTCTCAACAGTTGTAACTTTGGCACCTAGCAGTAGTAACTTTTGCCTGGCAGTAGTAATTTTCTGCCTAACAGTATTAACTCCGTCTTTAATAATTATACAACAACATGCCTCTATTCATCACAAGCACACTAGAAAATACTAGATAGACATGTGGGAATTCATAAGGATCCATATTTATGCATAACCCATGAATAAAAGTTAAACACTGTGATCCAAGATCATGAACTTTCTCTCAAACATTTCTTCAAAGTGGAAGCACATCAGCATCTATATTCAATATGCCGTTACCTACAGATGTTAGTCCATAGCACAAAAACTACAAGAGTCCAGAATTATTTTTCTATTGACAGCATAAGTAAGACCAACAGTTTTAACAAACAGTCTTAAGTATAACTAGCAGTTTTAATTATACTTAGTAGTATTAATTGAGAAGACTAACAGTATTAATCCTTTACAAAACTTTTACAAAAACATAAAGAGATATAGAAATTTAAGGATTAATCATTTCAATACTTTAGACCAAGTACTGAAATCTTCCAGCATTAAAACCTTTTGTAAGAAGATCTGCAACATTATAATCATATATTATAACCATTTTGATATTATCTTTTAGTATTGCAATCTCTTAAAAATGATGGGGCGGGGTTGGGCAAATTCTCTCTATATGTTTTTTGTTTTAGAATGTGAACAGAATTTTCAATAATCAGATAGTACTGTTTTTGTCAATATTAATGACAGTGTGTATAAATTGTACCTATAACCCAGCAATTGGTTTTGATCCAGATACTTGCCACAACAACTAGCGAAGCCACATATTCAGCTTCAGTTGTAGAAGTGGCAACCACAGTTTGCTTCTTACACTGCCAAGATATCAACCTGTTTCCCAAAAACTGACAACCTCTAGTTGTAGACTTCCTATCTTGAGTTGCTCCAGCATAGTCACTATCAGTATAAGGAACCAGTTCAAATGGAGAACCCTGAATAACCAAAGGCCTAAAGTTGGTCTTGCCTTCAGTATCTAAAAATTCTCATTGACTGCTAAAGATGTGATGTCTTTGGAGTAAATGAAATCTGCCATACACATACTGCTAACAGATAGCCTGTCTAGATGTTGTGAATACATCAAAGACCTAATCATTGATCATAAAAGATGTACATCAACATCATTAGCATCTCCATCCTTGACCAAAGGTTGTTCTAAATCAACAGGAGTTGAAGCGACTTCACAATCAAAGGAGTTGAATTTCTTCAAAAAACTCACTAATAATTATCCTGACTGATAAATATTCATCTTCCTTCTAGTTTACTTTGTATCCTAGAAAGAAAGTATTTCTCCCAAAAACTCATCTGAAACTAATCCTCATTTCTTCTCAATTCAGTACATACCTCCTTTTTGTAGAGCCAAAGATAATGTCCATCTACAAAGACTGGACTAGTAAAAATACCCCTTATTTGCTTCTTGATAAATAATTTTTGATCTACTTGCCTCTTTTAAAACCCATTGCTCAACTAATTAGCCAAAGTTTCATACCTGCTCACTGGTGCTTGATGCAAACCATAAATGCCGTTGACCAACCTTTAAACTTTGTCTTGATGGTCAATCTTTAAATCCTGGTGGTTGAAGTAACATAGACTTCTTCCTCAATGGTTCCATATAAGAAAGCACTCTTTACACCCATTTGATATACCAGAAAACACATAAAAGAAGCATAGGCCAAAAACAATCTTATTGCATCAATTCTTGCCACATGAGCAAATACTTCTTCATAATCAATACCTTATTCTTGTCTATGACCTTGTACAACTAACCTTGCTTTGTTCCTAATCACAATGTCCCTTTCATCTTTCTTATTTTTGAAGACCCATTTGTTCCCAAGCCTTTCTTTCATTAGGCAAATCCACCATACTAACCTTTGAAGCTTTGTATTTTGTCAGAAGTTCTTCCTACATTGCTTTCACCCAGGATGAATCAGATAGAGCTTTAGCAATACTTGTTGGTTCAATCTGTGATAGGAAACAAGCATATAAACAAGTATTCAGGGTATCATGTGTCTTCTGTTCATATACATCACTGAGAAACCCTTGTTCAGAAGTAAGTTTTGTCATTCTTCTTGTCTGAACAGATGACTTCACATCACCAATCACATTATCAATTGGGTGATCTTTATGAATTCTTGTATTAGGAATGGTTGGAACTGTATAGGAATTTGTGATGTTCCCCAAATCAACTTCTGGTTCATCTTCATCACTGAAGGACTCAATATGAGTGGCTTCAAGTGTAGAACTAACTCCCATGGTGAACATGTCTTCAGGGCTATCATGTTCATTTGAACTAGCAGTATTAACTGATGGGCCAACAACATTAAGTTTAAGACTACCAGTATTACCGTCAAGACTTGCATATTGAACAAGTACCAGAATCATTAACATCTTAGCACTGCTATCATCTGTAAACCTTTCTTGTTCAGCATTCTCATTATTTGGACCATCTTCAACCTGCTTTTGAGCATCATCAACAAATTTTGGTTCACCATTATCAACATCCTTGGTAGGTGAATCAAAGTATGAAGTATCTTTCCAAATTGGCATCACAATGCAATCTTGACTGATTACCTCTGATGTACCTGCAGAGTCATTAGTAATGTAACTTGCATTAACCTGGTACATAGTTCATAAGATTGGGGTTAGAGAATCCAATATCAAACAGCCATTTGGACCATTCCCCATCCTATCATATGTTTCTTCTCTAAAAACCCAATATGAAAAAGATTTTCTTCTACCCACTTTGGTTCTAGTGTTATATACCAAAAAGCTTTACTACTCAGGAATAATCCCAACAAAGAAATCTTCATCACTTTTGCCATCAAACTTGCGCCTTACTGTAAACTGTCTAAAGTATTAAGAAATAGTAACAGATAACCAAATGTCTCATAAAAACTTCGAGCTGGTTTAAAACCCTCTAAGAAAAAGTTTATAAGCGTTCTTGTGTATGGAGGCTGACCTAACTAAAACCCTATCCTGACATAGCAAGCAGTAGAAAACTGCTTTAGCCCAAAAGTGGTAGGTTAACTTAGAGTTCCGCTAACATTGTTCTAGATAGCCTTAAGTAGTGTCCCTATCCACCTCTCAGCTACACACCATTTTGCGGGGGGAAGAGTCCTAGCTACACTATAATCTATCTAATAACTTCTTTTACTGCTGCTAAAATCACCATAACTTTGTTCTTAAACGCTGTTACAGTATCACTTCATGATTATTTTCACTTTCTATACCCACTAAGTTTTCTATTTTCTTTGATAAAGATTCTTAAGGATCTCACAGTTCATCCTTAGTTTATTAAAAAGAAAACACATGTAAATCTACTATAAATCATCGATGACTTGCTAATAAATACTCTTTATATTAAACTACTCACAAAGGTAGACCAAACAAATCCATATGTACATACAACAAAGGCTTATTAAATGGATTCAGAACTTTGGAGACATAACAAGATGCTCTGTGTTGCTTCCCTTAAGACAGCAACCCAGGTTTGGTCATTTTCAAAACGTTTGTAGGCAATCCTCTTACTAATTATCATTGACAAGCTTATTTATATTTTTAAAATTAATATGACCAAGTCCTTTTGTGCCAGAGCATGATTCATCTAATGTACTTTTGCAACAAGACAGTCAAACTCTCTTTAGATCAAGTCCTTCATATCAAAATTGAACATATTGTCCTTTCTAGATTTTAAAAGTATATGATTTTCATCATGCAACTTAAAATAGGAGATAAGACAAGACATTCAGTGTCAGTAAAAAGGACATAGTTCTTTTTGTCACACATCTATAGACACTAAAAAGATTGAATTTTAACTCAATTGGCAAAGTAATACATTCTTCAAAATCAAGATGACATTTTAAGTGTTCCCTTACCAGTAGTTCTACCACCATATGCACCTCCTCCAAATGTAACATAACCTCCATCAAACTCCTTGAAATCTAAGATAAGTTATGTCCCAGTCATGTGCCTGAGCATCCCTTGTCAACAAAGTCCTTTATCATCATGTTTGTGCCCTTGCCCTGCACATAAAGAATAAGGAAATTAGATTCCTTTGGGGACCTAAGCCATTACTGACTTGGATCTGCCTCGTGCATCAATGTAGTTGTGTCTTTTAAAAGCAAGTGATGCACCATTAGGTTTGGTAGGTCTCCAAACCCAATATGCTGAGGACTTTATAGCATTTACCCCTTTTACCCTAACAGTATTAACTGGTGCTGTATATGGCCTAGCAATATTAACTACTCTGGGCCTAACAGTGTTAACCTTTTGATGAAAATACCTGTTAGTTAATCATGTTTTCTTATAAAAGGGCCTCTTAGCAGTTGATTGTGCTTGTTTAGAAAAATGTGTCTTTGATTTAGCACTATGAACTGCTATTTTGGGGTGAGCAGTATTAACAGGCCTAACAGTATAAGTGGTTGAGGAGCTAGTTTTCAACAAAACTGTTTTTGGAGACATATTCCTGTGTACAGTAGGGTGTGTAGTTTTGGTATCCACCCTATTGTAATTATTTCTAGATACTATGCCTCTTCTTTAATAATATCCACAATTAAAAGCCAATGATTAAAAAACTACCACACATAAAAAGCAAGCCTGTTATAACATCACAAATCTTTTTTCTAGATGAATTACTTCTTCCATTTCTAATTCCTCTATTCCCCTAGGAGATTGTGATCTATACATTCTGCATACAATAACTGACTTTTTAACTATTTTTCATGTATTTTTAGGTTTTAGTAAACTCTAACCCTTTTATAACAGGAAAAATATTTCTTATCAAACGTTAGGTGAAACTCAACAAAGCCATTGTGTCTTGTTGATACTGTATCTATCTACCAAAGACTCATCAGAATTTTCCTTAGAAATATCTAATTTTTTATCACAAACAACATTAGACTCTTGCTCACTATTCTCAGGACCATAACCTTTGAACTCGGGCTCTTTGAACTCATCAAGACCAAAATAAGACATATCAGGATTTTTAGGTCTATTATAGATTAAAGGATGTGGTGGAGGAACTGCACTATACCCTAAACCCTTTTTGCTTTTGTCAGTAATCTGACTTCCTAACAACTGATCTAAGTCTTTTGAGGCCTTATCAAATTTATTAATTTTAAAATCCATGCCATCTTTTTCTTGCTTAACTTTTTCAAACTCACTTTTAAGCACATTTATTTCGTAGTCTTTACAAGCTGCTTCTCTTTTAAGAACTCCTATTTCTTCAGTAAAAAGAACCTCATTCTTTTTATATGTAATAATTTGATCTTCTAGATTGCTAAACCTCTTTTTATAAGTAGTTCTTTTTTAAATGTCAGATTCATTAAGCTTAACAAGCAAACCATCACACTGTTTCTTAAGAGTTTCATAGTTTTTTCAGACAAGTTTTATCAGTGTATACCTTTAAGTCTAAAAATGTCATTAGAGCCATGTTTGTCTGAACTTGTTTCTTCTGTCATGTGACTCCTAATCAAAACACTACACCATCTTAGCCAACTTTGCCTTTGAAGATTTGTCTTCATTGTTTTCTTGCATCCTGGTGTTGTCTTGATTTCTGAACTGGCCTTCTTTGCTTCTTGGTGCTCTACACTCCTTGACAAAGTATCCTAGCTTATGACAGTTGTAACACTCCACCTTAGATTTATCATACCCAACAATATTATTAGCATTAATGAAAATCTTCTTGCCTGTCCTCTGATAGTACTTCCTTTGCCCTCACATTTACAGAGTAGAGAGTTTGCCACGAGTCAAATCATTGCTTCCAAATCATCACATAATTGATCTAAGTCCTGTGGTAGACACATTAGAACCATTGGGATTTTCAACCATGAAAGCATACACAGCATTATCACTGACGCTAGCAGTACTAACTTGTGGACTAGTAGCATTAACATTAGGGCTAGCAGTACTAACTTGTGCACTAGCAGTGTTAGCATCATTAGTACTGCTAGTGCTTGGAGCTGTCATGAAGGCCAAGTTTTGAGCACCACTACTTGCACCAACAGATTTCTTTACCTTTTGTTCAACAATTTTGAAGTTGTTGTACAAATCATCTATGCTCATAGTTTCAACTTCAGGCTTATTCATCCACACAACTACATGAGTGTTCCACTCAGGGGGCAAGCTGCTCAAAAATTTTGAGTTTAAGTCTTCTTGGGCAATGATCACACACAAAATAGCAAGCCTGCTAACTATCGATCTGAAGCCTATGAAAATAGAGTCAAAGAGACTCTGCACTGTGCACTGAAATTCGCATATTGTTGCTTCAAGTGTGTTTTGAGTTTTCCTTGTAGTGCATACCTCCACATCTTGTTTCTATGGCAGCAAACATTGCGATTTGCATCTGGATACTGACTGAATGTAAGATTTGATGTTCATTAGGAAGACCATGATAGCAAACCCCTAAGCCTGGAATTGATGTTTTTTGATACCTAAGGAATTTTGATACTGTTGAATCCGGTGAAGCATAAGTTGATGAGAAAGATGACAAATACTAAGCTTTGATGAATAAGTACTGTTGGTGAAGCAGTTACTACGCTATGTTGAAGATAGGTTTGTTCCCTACAACTATTGAGGGAAATCCCACTTTGGACTCAGACATTTATTCAGATCAAAGCAGCTAAGCTGAAGTTGATTACTATTCGGCTACAAACAACATACAACTACAAGACCCAAGGCTAAAGGGGTAGTAGTACAGGAGCCAAGTGAGTTCAGAGTTCCACAAGAGGCACAACCTTCAATTTCTAAAGACAAAGGAAATGTAAATATGATTTGACCTGAATTCCTTTAAAAAGAAAAGATCAAATTGCTCTTATGAACAATTGTAAGAGATATTCAGCTAAGTTAATGCTAATTAAATAGGAAGAAACAAAAGCTAGCAAGGAAACACGAAGAAAAGCCAACATACATTGAATGATCAGGGGGAAAATACACAAGCTATGATAGAGGCTAATAGATTGCTGGCTGAAAGACTCCAATCAAAAGAAAGAGAGGAGTTGACAGATGAGGAAAAAGGAAAACTATTTATGGAACTAATAGAGAAAAGAAGAAAACATTTTGCTGCACTCAGAGCACAAGAAAAGAGAAACATACCTCCTACCAAGGCACAAAAGAGAACTCAAATGTCTACTTATCTTAAGCACATGGGTGGATACACATACAAACAGCTAAATGGAAAGAGTTTTGATGAAATTCAAAAGTTGTTTGAAAAGGAAATGAAGAGGGTAAATACCTTTGTGGCTATGGGTTTTGAGGTACAAAAAGAAAAGAAAAGAAGGTAGAATGTAGTGAGGAGACAGCTAAAGGCAGCAGAAAGAAGATGCTTGGAAGGAAAAGAGCAGGGAAAGAACAACAGCAAGAATCCTCAAAGAAACAAAAAGTGAAGAAAGAAAAAGAGTCGGATGAAGTTGAGGAAGTTGATGAAGATGATGAAGCTGAGCTAAAGAAGCTTTTTGTGATTAAAAAAATAAAGATATAGCAATTGATACTATACCACTTGCTACCAAATTACAAGTGATTATTGATTACAAGCTTGTTAAAGAAGGTGTGATGATACATTATCAGTTGATAAGAGCAGATGGAAGTTCTAAGAGATACTCTTCAATGATAAGGATGCTACATGGAATAGTCAGAAGAAGACTTGGGAAGCAACTTTGGTGGACTTTGAACGCCAAACGTGATGGTGATTTAAAAGGCTAAACTTGATTTTAAAAGAGTGTTGCTGGGGAGATTGAAAGGTTATGTTTGAACCAGACAAAAGAAGTGATGTATGGAGTATTTTACAAGGATACAGGGTGACCATTTAGAGTTGATTGGATTCATACGGAGTTCCTTTGGTAAGGTTAATAATCTTACATTTTTTATGTTGGTTGAAAAAGATGTCCCCTCACACCAATAACCATCAACAATTTGCTAAACAAGAAAAACTTCAAACTGATCATCAAAATGTGATGGTTTTATCAATTGCCAAAGCTTATGGTGGGAACACTGCAAAAGGTCTATATAAAAGGGTTTGGATGCATCTTCTGTGTATGATGAAGACTTATAAAGAATAAACTTGAAGATTCAAAAGATGAACATCAACTTTAGGGGATGATTGTTGGAACTTAAAAGACTTCATGGATTCTTGGAAGTTAACTAACTGCTCATGTAAATACATGAAATTATGCTAAAGTGGTTAGTTACTATGGTGTATATGTTACCACTGCTAGTTACTACTGTTAGTATAATTTAGTACTGATAGCATAAAGTTACTGCGGTTAGTTAAAGTTAAGATTGTTCAGTGTTGAAGACTAAAATATAAGCTAAGTAGTTAGTGCTGCTAGTAGTAAATGTTAAGACTGCTAGTACAAGTTACTACTGTTAGTGTATATTAGTACTGCTAGTACTAATGTTACTACTGCTTATGTTTATTTGTGTGTTGGTCGGATGGATTACAAACTGTTTGAAAGACTTTCTACTGTCAATGAGGATAAAGACGAAAACTTTAATGAGATAAGATTGTTTGGATGATCAAGAATACTTGTGAAGATATGTATTGCTGATATTTATGTACAAGATATACATAATGTATTTATTTTTGAAGATTACATTTATGTTTAGAAAAGATTAAGATATCTTAGGAATGTATTGTAAGCCGACTAGGACTCCTTAGTCTATAAAAGGAGGCTCTAGGGCATTAGTTGAGACATCAGATCACAAAAACACACAATCACATCATTATCAGTTTTGCATAGAAGTCGATTAAGAGAAAAGCTTCAAGGTTGTAACCCTAGTACTAAGTGAAGAGTACTCGTATTATTGATCTAATAATATTGGAGCGTTTTGTTACATCTTGTGTTCATTCATTATTACTGTTTCATTGATAATACTTCTAGAGTATTAAGGTGTAGATTCCGCATACACTTTAATATACATACAAAGTTTCTATAACAAGTTATTTTGGATTTATCCAAGGTAATTTAACCTTAGACAACCTAAGGAATCGATCTAGGTTTTGGATCAACATTTTGCATACAACTTCTCCTTCATCAGCAATTCCAACACCAGCCTCAATTGAACCTCATGTTCCTCCTTAGAATTTAAGTAGACCAGAATGTTATCAATGAAAATGATGACAAACTTACCTAGGTATGGTTTGCAACATCAAATCCATAAAGACCGTTGTTAGGATCTTAAAACTAGATAGATCTTCTAGCCTTCGTGATTGTATAGTACTTATGTAATCACAAGTATATACGTGAGGGAGATTGTTAGCCTTATGATCTTACATGTCATAACATGAATGCAATAATGTATGAGCAGTTATGTCGGTCATGAGCACAAGTTGGTCAAGAGTTCAATCAAGATGATTCAATCAAGGAGATAATGCAAGTGAAAGATCTCAGAACTCAAAGTTCAAAAGGTAAAGGTCATGATCAAGATCACAGATGCATAAAGAGAACAAAGCACATTACAAACAAGCATTAGACTAAGACCGAAGGATCAAACAAGGCAAAGGCATATAATGTCAAACGTCAATATCTTCAACATCGGGGGAGACAATGATAAAAACAAGTCAAACTTCTTACAAGAAATATTATCGGTGTTACAACAACGTCAACATAGAAAATCAAGTCCTTCACATCCTTAATAGGTAGAAACTTAATGAAAACATCTAACAGTTGGAGGGTTTGAAGATTGAAGACCTATCATTGGGGAGGTTGTTAGCCCTTAATTTTATATATGTCGAAACAAGAATGTTATCGTTCATATTAGTACGTTATTTGTCATGTTATGTCACTTGGCTGTGGGTTTAACGGGCTGGATTATAAATCTAATTGTTCAGTGTTTCAGGCTCATAGCCCCAAGATAAGCCAAGCCCGCTCCCAACCCAAGTTAAAAGCCCATACGACACTTAGTGGGTTAAGGGTATACTCCACACATAGAGAGGGTGTTGGTTACCATTTCTTACACTTGTGTATGTGTATGTAATCTTCTACTCTCTACTTTCTCTCTTTAATAAATCTTCCATTTTTCCTTTCTCCTTTTCTAGCTTATTGCTTATTGGTATGGCTTATTGTTGTGATATGGGTTATGTTTTGGGATAACATAGAGTACATCCGACTGCTGTCTTATTAAGCTAGAAAATCAAGTCCAACGCTTGATGGAAGCTCATCTTGCTCCTAAACCCTCCGTTCGAGTAAACAAAGTTGCTTCTTCATGTGAAATTTGCGATGGTCCCCACGACACTCAATATTAAATGGAAAATCCTGAGCAATCTTTTGTTGATTACGCATCCTCGCGTAACAATGGAGTGGGGAGTAGGTCATTTACTTGTAACCTTAAGACAATAAATTTTAACGAAGCCACCAACGCGTGGAAGGACAAACCAAACTTCAACTGGGCACGAACTCAAACTTTTTCAAGCCCCTCAAATGGCTCGTTATCAACATACACTTAGAATGTGCCCTATAGACCCTGTAATTATCATGCAAAAATTAAAAGGGTATTGTTTGTTTTTATTCTCATCAAGAGAACATGTTGTCTAGTCTTGGGACCCAACTCAAGAAACAACAAGATGAAGTAATCAATAAGATCAACACATTATGGAAGGTTGTTTTGGAAAAATTTGACAATGCACCCACTCATGGCATTGCCAAAAATTCCATGGTTCAAGCTAATGTCGTTTCTCATGATCCCCAAGGGAGTGGGGAACTTCCAAACAAAGGAATTATCAAGAATTCGTCAAAACTATTTTCTCCAAATACCAAGCACAATCATCTTTAGGAGAAGGAAATGGAAGCTCCTCCTCTCCAAAATGGGTTCATTTTGTTAACACAATTACCGTAGTAAGAAAGGAAGACTAACCCCAAGGAAACCAAAATCTCATAATCTTGTGTAATTGATAGTGGTGATCATAACTTAATAGTGTAAGTTGAAAACACAATAGAAAAGGAATCAAAGGTTTCTAAGATAATAGAAGAAGAGAGAGAGAGTCAAGTGACATAGGAAATGATGATAAGACTAGTGATCTAGAAGAAGAGGTGCGTAAGGATGAAACTGAGTTAGGAAAAGAAGAGGAAGGGATGGAATATGACCAACGCCTTGACTTAGTCGATGTGCATGATGAATCAGTCTATGAGTCCTTGACAGAGAAGATGTCAAGTTGTTTATTAAACTTCAACTTTAGAATCGAAAAAGGGATCCTAGTAACCAAAAAATTCCATGCATGATAGGGCGTAAGTTCATTGCCAATGTATATATCGATTTAGATTTACCCATGAATGTTATGTCCTTGGACTATTATAACACCATTAGGAATCAAAGGTATGAACATAGAGGGTTAAATTTTGTTGGAATTGAAACTGATATGCATGTGTTTGTAGGGATAATGAGTTATGTCATGGATTTCACTATTTTGGAGAATGTTGAAGCAAATATTGATCCCTAGCCTATCACAAATAGTTTTTGGCCGACCTTTTGTGGAAGTCACTAAGTTAATCCTAGACAGAGAAAAGGGATTAATTACATTCATGGGCATAATTAGGGAAGTCACTTTTAAAACACCGTATAAAGATTCAGAAATCGATAATTTGACTAGCGAAGGACACGACTTGTTGTCATCTAGGGTTATACTTAGCGAGGATGATGTAATAAGAGGATGTGAAAGCCCGTTGGATTTAGAGAACGGATTCTATAAAGATATTGATAAGCTTGGTCCGTCATATAGTTAGAAAATTAAAAAGATCTTTGAGGACCATTCGAAGCCAAGGGAAGTAGGACAAGCAAAGGGGTCACGTAAAGGAAAGTGACTTCAAGTCTAGCTACAAGACTCGTTAATAAACAAAAAGCGCTTATTGGGAGGCAACCCAATCTTTTTATTTTATTCATTTTAGGTGTGCCATGTATTTTAATTTTCATTATTTATTCTTATATGTGATCATGCTTTTCTTTGTTTTTAACTTTGTCTTAATTGCAATCAAAGTATTTTGCATGGAATAAGTGTAGGGGAAAATATCCGGTTTTAAGAACCATTTCAAACATGTAAAATAGATTATTTTAAGTTAATTCATATTTTATGTTTCTTTGTTTGAGTCATATGTTTGTACTAACTGATTTCATGGTTTATGTAGTAATTTTTTCATGAAATAATTAATAGGTTATTTTTGCAGAAATTTTTCTAGAAAATGAAAACGCAGAATCTATCAGGTGTCCTGACGGCATCAAGGTTCATACCTGACGGCGTCAGAACTATACCAGTGGAGAAATCCACATTTTTTAGATTTTTTGAAAAGTTATATTTGTTAAATTTCCATAATATTTAATATTTTAGACTTTTGCAGAAAACTACGATTACATTAGTACTAGCATTCTATCTTTATTGCTTTCTAGAATTTTAGTTTATGATTATATAAGGTTGTATATTATTTACCGTCAATTTTACTCTGGGTATAGTTGTTTTTGTATTTGATTTTTAGGTTATATTTGATAAGGAGAGTGCGGAAGTTCTTTGTATATTCATTCGAACAATTCTTAGATGAAGATTTAGCCGAATCATTTTGTTTCTTCTTTGATATTGATAAATTCAGGGGAGTATTTGTTTCTCTCACTTTTATTTATTTTCCCTTTATTCATTTCTCAGGTACTTGTAGAACATTGGGGACAATGTTCAAAATAAGTGCAGGGGGTAATAAAAGCCTTAGAAATTATTTCATTAGCATTTGCTTTGTTCTTAAAAAGATGTGTAATTTAAAACATAGTTTAGGACAGTAATTTTAGCCCAAATTTCAAACAATTTATGGCATATATCAGTGAAATTGTAGTATTAGAAGCGTCTCATGGATAGAAGTTATATGACTAGCACAAAAACTCTACCACTCAAAAATTCCACCCCCAAAATGTGAGGTTCGCCCCTGATTCTTTAGGAAAAAAGCATTCATTTTTAATACTTATGAGAGTGTACCGGTAGTATTATAGATTCTATAACCTACTTTAGCGATACATCCTAAAATTGCTAAGTGAGATCGTATTCGTATGATTAAGATTTACTAAATAACAAGAGGCATAAGGATAACCCTTGTTTTTAGCATGCGTTTGTTATAGTTATAATGATCTCAATGGTCATATAACTACCCTCACACCCTTGCTATACACTCATTTTTAGTGCAAAATACCCCTAATATACCCTTCTGAGCCTACCCTTTTCGCGGTTATCATAATTTTCAGGTGAATTATGGATTATTAATGAAGTGAATTTTTTACACCCCACTAAATGTTACATCCAAATCGCCTTAGCCTCCCTTGTATGTACTCATTTTTAGTATATTATTCATAATTGTTTAACCCTAGTTAATTGCTTGCTTGATTACATGGTTGCTAAGTTAAGTCTATTGTCAGTGTACATAGTTTTGGGACGATTAGGATTCATGGTAGTTTTATTTTATGGAGAAATGGTGAAGAAAGTCAAAAATATTAACCCCATACGTGCTTAAGATACTTCATGTTTGTTGATCCTTTTAATTTGGGTCATTAGTCAGTTTATTATTGGGTTATTAAAACCTCAAGTGTAGAGGTGTCAATATAAACCCTGAGTCATGTATATTATTTATTTTCAGCAGATGGCAGGGCACAAGTGTATATAAAAATAAAAAATAAAGAAAGAAAAAAATAAAAAATAAAAAAAGAAAAAAATGTGAGAATATACGGGCTGTCAAGAAATGTCATGAAAAGAAAAAAAAGAGTTTGAAGTAGAGTTATGTACAGTTGTCATAGTTTTTGTCGAGTCTTGGCTTAGCAACGCCTTTTTACATGTACTCTTGCAAATGACTAGCTTTCCATAAGTAAAATATGCCTCATTATCCCCAACTGTGTTTCCTTACCCCTATACCTAACGTTACAACCCTTTAAAAGACCTCTTTAATAGTAATTCCTAGGTGCTTACACCAAAGCGGTGGAGGTTTTGATCCTTTATCAAGCTTATGGTAATTTATATGCTATGACACGTAGTGAGTGTTTATTTCCATGTTTCCTATATTGTTATAATGTTGATCACACGCCTTGATCGATTCTTTACGTAGTAAAGTGTTTGTTACCTTGGAAGAATCCAAAATAACAAAGATTGAGACTTTGTATGTATACCAAAGTGTATGCGGAATCTACACTTTGATACTCTAGAGGTGATTATTAATGGAACAGTAATAACCAAACAAACAATGAACAATGAACACACTGCTTCAATATTATTAGAATAATACGAGTACTCTTGAAGTACTAGGGTTACAAACCTTGAAGCTATTACAATCTTTCTCTAAAAGTATTTCTATTTCTTGAAAAGTATATCTTCTATATT
>BQNB010039474.1:5602-16128 GCA_026074375.1 Tanacetum coccineum
AAATTAATTATTACATAAATATTTAG
This sequence comes from Tanacetum coccineum, assembly GCA_026074375.1. NCBI lineage: Eukaryota > Viridiplantae > Streptophyta > Magnoliopsida > Asterales > Asteraceae > Tanacetum > Tanacetum coccineum. The sequence goes on from BQNB010039474.1 coordinate 5,629, forward strand.
CCACAAAAAATTATTTCAAACATAAAATGTATTTTTTTTATATTAGGATAATTTTTTAATGGTATTTATGTATATATATAAATATATAAAAAATATATATATTTATATGAATTCGGTTTTCGGTTCTGATTGCTAAACCCATATCCAACCCGAGAACCGAATTCGCAGTTCGGTTCGGTTCGGTTTTGGTAAATTCGGTTCGGTTATTAGTTCGGTTCGGTTCGATTTCGGTTTTCGGTTATTTCGGTTTTTTTCTCACCCCTAGTTCAAGCTGTTCAAAACTCAAAAGTATGAAAACTGTAACCTTGCAAGTAGGGGTGTCAAAAAAGCCGACCCGAACCCGACCCGACCTTATTAGGGTCGGGTCACTCGGGTCAAAAATCTTATTCGGGTCAACCCGACTAACCCGAGTTCTAAATAGGGTTGGGTATCGGGTTGAAATGTTTTGGCTAACTCGGGTTCGAGTCAACCAGATTTACCCGAATAAAGATTTTTTTTAATATAAAATTATAGATTTTCTATATAAAGGAGTTAAAAAAAATATTTCGTCATCTTACTCAAATTCAGGTTGACCCGACCCGAATTGACCCGAACCCGAGTTCAAATATGGTCGGGTTCGGGTATGAAAATTTTGAGCTTTGACCCGAATTGACCCAACCCGACCGACCCGACCCGATTCCCACCCCTACTTGCAAGGGTCAAGGGTGTTTATCGGTTCAGTTATTGGATTGTTCGGTTTATTCGATTAATTTAGTTTAGAGCATCCACAATGGTGGAGCTTTTCAATAGGTTTATAATATGTCAAATCATAAATTTATAAAGATTTTGATACTATAAACCTCATACCACTATTTATAAACATTTTATAACAATATGATATACACATGCATTAAATTATGAAAATGTCTAAGATCTTAAACCTCTTCATGCCACATAGATATAAACTATAAGCTCACTATGGTTTAAATTAAAGATAAACATTTTCATAAGTTTTAAACTTTTTCATAAACATCTCATAGTGGATGCCTTTAGTTATTATTTTTGGATAAAATCGGAAATCGAACCACACGGAATCCAAATTGGATTAAACCGAATTGAATACCGAAAACTGAAAATCGAACTGAATAACCTGAATTAATTATTTTAATCAATTATTTATTTAATTAAATAGATTTTTAGAAAAAAAAAAAATCCAAACTTAAAAATATGTTATATTTATACAATTAAAGAGTTTTAATGTTTTTTTACATATAAATATATTAAATATATATATTTATGTGAATTGGGTTTTCGGTTCGGTTCGAATTTCATTTAGCCAAATCCATATCAAGCCGGAAACCGAATATTTACTTCGTGTCTGTTCGGTTTTGACAAATTCGGGTTGGTTGCAAATTCGGTTATTTTTTGCGATTCGGCTCGATTTTGGCTTTCTTTTTTTAATAAAACCCGTATTCTGCAAACCCATGCTTGCAAGAATCTGTTTTTGCAAATATGTAAATTATTGCAACAACAGTTTTCATTGCACATTCTATAACAATTAGATGACCATCATGAGATGGGGTTGATTGTTAATTTTGCGCATATATCGAATTCATATATTTAGGGCTGTAAACGAACTGAACGTTCAGTAAACATTTCGTGAACCATTCGGCGAAAAGTTTGTTTATGTTCGTTTTTTATTAAATGAACGAACATGAACAACATTTTACGTTCGTTTAGTTAAATGAACGAACATGAACAAAAGTTTTGTCCGTTTATTTATGTTCGTGAACGTCCGATTATTCGTTTGTTTATGATCATATATATGTTTATGTTCGTGTATCGTATCATTTTATTATATACTTTTGAAATTGCTTTACTTAAACAAAACAACACTAATAAAACACAATATTGTGTATGTTTTTCTAAATTTTTTGTTTATTTACGTTTGATCATGTATGTTCGTTCGTTTACGTTCGTTTAGTGCCTTAATGAACGAACATAAACGAACATGAACATCCATATTCCTTAATAAACGAATATGAACAAGAATATCCGTTCGTTTAAGTGATCGTGTTCGTTTATTTGTCCGGCTAAAGTTAAATGAACGAACATGAACAAGGCTCCGTTCATGTTCGTCCGGTTCGTTTACAGCCCTACATATATTATCATACAGTCGCCGTCGCAATGTACAAGTATCCGTCCGGCCAATATAACACAATGAAATAATTGTTAAGAAAAATGGGAGGTAAGTTATAAGCGGCAGGTCACAAATTTTACTTCGCATGTTACAATATACGATATCCATAAGAAACTGTATAGTAGTCCCAAACAACAAATGTTAATCACGTGTAAAATATTTTTGTAGAGTTCAAAACACTTTATAAAAACAAGTAATAATGCAATCAATTATTCATAAAATAGGAAATACGGAAACCTGAAATAAGAACAAGTACAAATACGTTATTTTCACATAAGCAAGTAACCAAAACAAGTACTATTACGCATGGACCATTGATCATCACAAGGTTCGCGAATCCGATGCTCTACCAAGTACCAACAATTTGTCCACATTTATTTCTGTTTTTCACATACATACCACATTTATTTCTGTTTTTAGCAATCGATTAACCATCTTAAATCCATTTTACATTTAACGTTTAGTATTGTGAGAACTACATTTGAATAAAAAGCAAGAATTTGTAGATAGTCATGTTTGTTTTTGGAAAAGGGAAGGTTTTCTCAACCACGTAAACTTTAGTCCATTGTTACTGTGAGACTCGTTACCCTCATCAAACTATACGACTATTTCGGTTGTTGGTTTACACAAGAGAAGAAATTAAAAAAGACGCAATCAAACCATTTTTCAAGCAAGTACATAATTAAGTACATTATTATCGACTAAATTTTTCGATAATACAAACGACGCCATGGTTGACCCATATCAAAGATGCACTAATGGCAAGCTAAGTGTCCCTAGAATCTTAGAAGAGATCAATGTTCATACCTCGTTAGGTGAACAAATTTAGATGGTCAGGATAAAATCTGGAAACGGCCACGTGAATAATGTTTAGTTTGCGACATCAATGCCAAGAGAGTTCTCCGAATAACCTGAGCATAGTTTGTAAGGAAACTGTTACATTATGTATTAAAAAAATAAATCATGATAAATAAATAACAGTAAATAAGAATAAAAGATTAAGGGTTTTGCTAAACAAGGCAATGGTTAATGATAAATATAATAAGTAATTTGTAGTTTATTTATTGTGCGTTAAATACATAAACACTTTAAATATTAAAAAAATACATGTTATTTAAAATAATTTGTATGTTTATTTATTGTGTATTAAATACATAATTACTTTAAATATAGAAATAAAAGGTTAATTAATTAGGCTTAACTGTTGCCCAATGTGCATTGTTGAGCAAAACCAAATATAGACAAAATGAGGATGAAGCACAAGACATACTATGATTTTTTTTGAACGACAATTATATTAAAAAAACTAGCAAGAAGCTAGAGCGAACATTACAAAGAAATTAAACTAGGGGTTTTTTAACCAACTCTCCCACGTAAACGAACTATTACATCTACTAGAAATCCAAGTAAAAGACCGCATAATAATGTCATCAAAGAGCACCGAACGCCTCGGAGGGGAAGAACCAAATATAGATCGGTTTCTAAACAACCAAATATGCCACCAAGTCACAACAAACACTCCTTCCAAAATAGACTTGATCTTAGCAGAAAGTCTAATCGAAGCAAACCAGCCGTTCCAGTCCGAAAATGACGAAACGTCTTGCTGCTCTAAATCCCACCAACTACAAACCCTGCGATGTAAAGAAAGAGCCGTATCACACCGAAACAAAACATGCTCAATATCCTCAGGGACCACACCACACAACGGGCAAACATCAGAATCTAAGACAACTCCTCTACTTGCAAGGTTGTTTCTAGTCGGAAGACGATCAATCCTAGCACGCCAAGCAAAGACATTTAACTTGATTGGCACAACTTTCACCCAACGAGTAGCTTCAGCAGCAGAAGGAAGGAAAATATCATCTAAAGCTTTCCGAATTTCTTTAACACGAAAATCACCATTGCCATTGAGATCACAAACCCATCTATCCTTAGCAGAAGATAAAGTAAACGAATCACAAATCAAAGATAACTCGGTCCACTGTTGAAGCAATAGAAACTTCCTTATCCGTATCTAAAGCGAAAATCCGAGGAAATCGGATACACAAAGGTTGATCATGAACCCAAGGGTCAACCCAGAAACGAGTATTATAGCCATCCCCAACTCGTTTCTTGCAATGCGACATTAAATTAAAACCTTTAGAATTCAACCCTTGCATCTCGCGTAAAACAGAACACCAATTCGAAGGATGACTCACAAGGTGATGCTCAACAGAAGGACCGTATAGAGCGTGAATAACACGATACCAAAGAGAACCATCCTGGGAAATGAAACGCCACACCCATTTTAGAATTAAAGCACGATTTAAAGCATGAAAACTGGAAACTCCAAGGCCACCATTCTTCTTAGCAGCCAAAATTCTGTCCCAAGCAACCCAAGCGATCTTTCTTTCCGTAGGGTCTGCTCCATTAAAAAACTTACTACGAATTGATTCCATTTCTTTCAAAACACCTTTAGGAACTTTATAGATCGACATATTATATAAAGGGGAAGCACCAAGAACCGATTTCAAGAGCGTTAATCTACCACCAATAGAAAGAGTTTTTACCTTCCAATTGGAAAGTCTAGAGTGGAGTTTCTGAATCGTATTTGTCCAAGCAGAAAAACGAGACATACATTCACCAACCATCACTCCAAGATACTTAAAAGAAGATTGCAATGTTTCACAACCAATCAACGTAGCACACTGGATGACACGGTTTCGAGGAACGCCCACACCCAAGAGATGACTTTTTTGAAGATTAATTTTCATACCCGAAGCAAGATAAAAACAATGAAGAATTCGAACTAAGCTTTCTAAGTAGCTTCTGACCATTCCCCGATGAATACATCATCGTCTGCATAGAAGAGGTGAGAAATACACATCGATCCATGTAGCTGTAACCCTCTAAAGACGCCATCATTAATGGCCCTAGACATGGAAATATGCAAAGATTCCATTACAAGAATGAATAAAAATGAAGCCAATGGATCGCCTTGTTTTAAACCACAGAAAAAAGGAAACTCAGATGATGGGCTCCCGTTAACCAAAACCGAAGCCATAGCAGAACTAAATATACCACGGATCCATTTGCACCAATTCGGACCAAAACCAAAAGCTTGAAGGACATCAAGAAGAAAATCCCAACGAATCGAATCATTCACACGCTTCTTAGCAAAAAAATGGCTCTTTGAAAGTTTACTAACGCTTGCTTCTTTTATCTTTTGCACCAGGCGTGAGAATCTCATTAAGAATAAACGGTCCATCAAGGATTTGTCTATTAGCAACGAACGCGGATTGAGTGTCGGAGACAAGATCCTTAATAACCAAAGCTAAACGATTCGCAAGAATCTTCGTAACCACTTTGTAAACACAACCAATTAGGCTTATCGGTCTATAATCAGTAACAAATTTAGCATCTATAACTTTTGGAATCAAAGTTATAAATGACGAGTTACAACCCTTCGAAAACGATCCATTTTCAAAGAAACATTTCACTGCCGAACAAAAATCGGGCCCAATGAAACTCCAGTATCTCCTAAAGAATTCAAACGTGAACCCGTCAGGACCAGGCGACTTATTCACACCGCAACACCAAATGACATCACGAATCTCATCCCGGGTAATACCTCGATCCAGATCATCCACTTGGTCTGTGGACAACCGATTAGGGAACGGGGAATTGAGCTTTAAACCATCACGCTCAGGACGTTTAAATCGAGAAGCAAAATGATCTTTGAAAGCATCTTTTACAACCGCTTGATCAGTTTTCCAATCGCCATCGACAAAGACTCCTCTAACCGATAATTGGGAACGCTTCTTATTAATAATGAAATGAAAAAATTTGGAATTTTTGTCTCCTTCGATGGCCCATTTAATCTTCGCTTTCTGAATGAACTCCTTACTCTCAATCTGCTTCATATCTTTGTATTGTCGCATTAACTCCATTCTTCTAAGTAACAACTCATCAGAAGCATTTCCACTATCCAGATCCTTATCAATAGCTATCAACTCGTCTTTAATGGACTTACAACCACCAATTTGTTGCAACCTCTTATCCTTGACCCAACTGCGGATGATCTTTTTCAAAACTTGAAGCTTTTTTTTAACCGAACCAATCTATTAGGGTCCGAATGGGAAAGAGAATTCCATGCGTGCTCCACCATAGTATCGAATCCGTCCCATTTAAACCAAGAATGATAGAAGCGAAACGGAGTTGGACCGAAATCGGTATGAATCTCATTAAGAAGAATAGGTCTATGGTCCGATAAGTGGCGGTCAAGGCACACGGCTGCAATAGAGGGAAATAACGAGATAATACCTTCCGAGACAAGACATACTATGATTAACGATAATTAAACTAGAACACTAAAAGGTCGAGGCACGAATCTCGTGCTTAATACGATTCGTCGTCTGTTTTTCAGAGTACAACGGCCAAAGCAAATGTCTTGCCAAATATGACAAACTTGCTTGGAATATCACACAATCAATGATGTGTTTTTGGACCGAAAGTTGCTGGAAATCGTCCTAACAAAATGATGTTTTTTAGTTTCTTTATAAACTAATGAGAACATATTTAATTTACAGTGAAAAGTTAATTTGATCACCTAAAAATGGGTTATTATATAAAAAAGTTACTAAAGTTTACACGAAAATTTGTCTATGTTACTATAATTTCATTTTGTTCACTTAGGTTACTAAATGTATGAAACATGAATTTTGAAGTTACTGAACCTATAAAAATATACGTACACATCACTTAACTTGTAAAAACGCGACATTTATGTTACTTAACTTATCAAAAAATATGCGTGCAGGTTACTCGAATTAACACCAAAATTATAGCGAGGTACGCTTCTTAAAAGTTTAGTAACCTAAGTGAACAAAATGAAACTACAGTAAACATAAACTTTAGAAACATCTTTATATAATAACCACCTAAAAATAATCACACTTCTAAATTAAACTGATTTTCTAGATGTGTTATCATTTTTAAACGGGGTTTGAAATACATAGGTATAATAAACTTGATAGAAACTTAAAGAAATTTCTGACCGTGCGCGTAAATGTTAGGGTAAAATCTACTTAATAATTGGAATATGCAATACCAAGCTAAGCTTAGTATATAAACATATCAAATTTACCTTTTTAAGCAATGTGAGATAGCAATTTTTTTAAAATTTTATATTTTAAGTGACTTAGTTTGAGACATAATATTTCATTCATATTAATTTTATTTTTTACACTCTTTAACTCGTTGCGAAGCTCTTTTTAAAAACAACGCAAATTCACTAACCAATATTAATATATATAACAAATATTAAAAAATGTTCAAAGTTTGTAATAATTCATTATCCTTTACAAAACAATTCTCCAACTATATCATTCTCCACTTATTATTTAAACGATGCCAAGGTCGATCAGATACGTATTTTTCAGTTTTCACATAACCGAGTAGGCGAGTATGCGACCAAAACATGTTTTGAAGCACACACATGGAGCATTCAGTGCAAAATTCTAATGCCCCTACCAACCATATGTCGTTGTCTTTCTGTTGCTACCATTTTCAAACACATGCCAAAAGTTATTTTCAGTTTTTAGCAACCACCAATTTAACGACTCTTTTCTATAATTGTTTTGTGGTTAACGCTATGTATTAAGAGAACTAAATTTGAAATAAACACAGTCACGTTCATTTTCTGAGAAAAGGAAAGTTCCAAAATAATGTAAAGAAGACGTCTTTCATATGAAAAACACCATATAATATGAACACCACGGAATTTTAATATAGGAAAACAAATTATTCTTTTGATGTAAGAAAAACTTTACAAAAGTTGGGAAAGACTCGATGGTAAAACAAGAAGACGATTTGTGTACATCACTTGCACAATAATGATACAATAAGGCAAAGTGAATCGTGTTCACAACATGATCGTACACTAATGTCACATCTGTTTTTTCTCTCTACAACAACTTCATGATTAATTAACACTTAGTTCTCAAGTTTTAAATAAAAGGAAAAGAAAAATAAAAATAAAAGGAAGTGTTGATTTACATGTTATGAGATAGAAGAATGAAAAAGGAAAATACACATGAATCATAATCTTAAGTTCGAGGAAAAAGAAAAAACTTATTTAAATTACATGCATGCCTTTTAGTTGTTAGCATTAAATCTTTTAAAAGGGGCATATTAATCCTTACAAAACATAATCTAATGTTTTATTTTCCCTTCCTTTCAAAAATGAGGTGAAGATTTTTTAAGAAAAAATCCTATCATTTTTCCTATCCAATTCTCTTTCATTTCTTAAAAATAAACTCAACAACACGAAAAACATTCCCTTTTCTTTCCTTTCCTCCTAAATTTGAACTCAAGAACACAGTGTAAATGTAATAAAGAGTACGAGAACACAAGAAAAAACATACATCACTTAAACACAAATATACCTCACAAAAATCAATTATATAAAACACACACACAAATATACTCACACGACTGGTTGTTATTTCGACCGACTCCTCTTTTTTTACTATAAGACGCATTGGATGGAGGGTGGTGTAGTGGGGAGGACGCCTCTAATATAGGGGTTAAAGGTGACGACCGACCATTACGGCTGGTCTAAGGAACAATTTAGATTTCATTTGTTTTTTTAGAGGTTTTACCTCTTCATCTACAAACCATGTCTGCAGAAGAAGAGGTACATCTAAAGTCTTCATCTGCATGAAAAAAACCGTTTGTTTTTGTTCTAATTAAGTACTTCTTTCATTTTTGTTTCTTTATCTTTTAACTAGTGTTTTTTACGTTTTCGTCTGTTTTTACGTTGTCGTACTTTTACGGACAAAAACTTGAAAAAACGAAGAAAAACGTAAAAAACATACGAAAACGTAAAAAATGGAGGAAACGTAAAAAGACAGACGCAAACATAAAAAGACGGACACAAACATAAAAAGAAGGGCGAAAATGTACAAAAAACGTAAGAAAACATAAAAAACGGACGAAGACGTAAAAACAGGCAAAAACGTTAAAAAATAGACGAAAAGGTAAAATAACGGACGAAAACGTAAAAAACCAGACGAAAACATAAAATAACTGACAAAGACGTAAAAATACAGACAAAAACTTAAAATAGCAGACGAGGACGTAAAAAAACAGACGAAACGTAAAAAAACGGACGAAATGTAAAAAAACAGACAAAAACGTAAAAAACCTGACGAAAACGTAAAAAAAGACGATAAAGTAAAAAAAACTGACGAAAACGTAAAAAACTAACGAAAACGTAAAAAACAGACGAAAACGTAAAAAAACGGACGAAAACGTAAAAAAGCTGACTAAAACGTAAAATAATTGACGAAAACGTAAAAAAACTGACGAAAACGTAAAAAACTGACGAAAACGTAAAAAAACTGACGAAAACGTAAAAAAAAATGACGAAAGCGTAAAAAAACTGACGAAAACGTAAAAATACTGACGAAAACGTAAAATAACTGACGAAAACATAAAAAAACAGACGAAAACGTAAAAAACTGACGAAAACGTAAAAAAGTGACAAAAACGTAAAATAATTGATGAAAACGTAAAAAATATTATATATCGTAGAAACACGGAGAAAAATGTAAAAATCGTAGAAAACGGATTAAAATTGATGAAAACGTAAAAAACGTACAAAAAATAATAAAGACGGTTGAAAACGTATAAACCAAGAAAAAGTATGAATTGTTTAATTATTTAGAAAGAAGTGAGAAGAAGAGAGAAGAAGAGGTAAGAAGTGAAATATTTTGTCTGAATTTTTGAAGAGGTTAGAAGTGATTTTTACCATTTATCTCTGCAAAAAAACAAACAAAAAACGTCTGGGAGACTGCAGACATAAGTGAAGAAAAGAAGTTAGAAGATGTTATTTGAAAAAAACAAACAAATCCTTAGTTCGATAAACCCAGCATCCACAAATTAATCATATCTAGCCATTGCTTAATGAAACTGAAGATCATGTAGCAATGCGTGAAGTTGAAGTTCTTGAATGTTCAAAAATGAAACTAGAATGTCAATGATGCTAGCAAAGCGAGCTCGGCATTTCAAACAGCGAAAACGGTACTCAAAGAAGTACTAGAGTAGAACCAAGGTGCTTAGAAGTGCCTACTATGTGTCGACGTACTACACAATGGCTACAGTCAACCAACGAGCTAGAGATGTGTCTGTTCCAAAACGAATTGAAATGGAATTTGCTATTTTTTTTTTCAACAACAACTTTATTAGAAACAACTAGTAAGACGTTAGAATTACAAAGAAAGGAGGTGAGGGTGTTGAATCCAACTAACCCAACTCAAAGTTTTTTTTCCTCTAGCAAC